>CAXKVX010000120.1:0-153885 GCA_964058865.1 Eleocharis quinqueflora | reverse complement strand
ATGTGAGAATAATATTTGATATTTATCTGACCTAATTGCCATAATAATCCCCCCTGCAGAACCTTTTGCATTTAAGCAAAATTGATTCAAAACCAAGAGGAAGAAATGAGCGAATAAATCTTATACTCATGCTCTTTCTTTTGGTTTCTTGGATCTCCAATATGTCTATTTTATTATGTTTAATCATATCTTTTAATAATCTACTCTTTGTGGGCTTATTAAGCCCTCTTATATTCCAATTTAGTAATATCATCTAGGAAGCGACTAACTGTCTCCCCTTACAAGCCCCTCTTACACGCCCCCCATATAAGTCTTTATACTCAAATGTAGTAGTCTTTATATTTTTTAGTATAAGTCTTTATACTCAAAAAATATTATCATTGCATTTGTTCAATAAAATATTTATACAAAGAATTAAAAATAATTTATCATTGCATTTGAGTGGGGGGGGCGCGTAAGGGGGACGCTAATATGGGGGACAGTTATATTTACTCTATCATCTAATTACTAATTAATCCCACCCCATCTAATTACTAATTACTCTATCATCTAGGAAGCGACTAACTGTCCCCCCTTACAAGCCCCTCTTACACGCCCCCCATATAAGTCTTTATACTCAAATGTAGTAGTCTTTATATTTTTTAGTATAAGTCTTTATACTCAAAAAATATTATCATTGCATTTGTTCAATAAAATATTTATACAAAGAATTAAAAATAATTTATCATTGCATTTGAGTGGGGGGGCGCGTAAGGGAGACGCTAATACGGGGGACAGTTATATTTACTCTATCATCTAATTACTAATTAATCCCACCCCAGAGATTATCTCATCTAATTGGGCCCTCTTGTCAATATCTTTTGAAGGAAATTTAGCTCCCTTTTTAATTTTGTATTCCATTTCTTCAATTGCATTAGTAAACTATTGATTTGAAAGTGATCTAAGGAACTGCACATATGAGATACTAGTATTTGTATAAGCAACTAGTTTTAGACCAAAACACTGAAACAAATTAACTACTTGTATATCACTCAATTCAGTAAACGGGTAAGAGTCAAAGATAGATTTTTTACTAGACTCCGATGTGAGTTCCATAGATTTATCCTTTCTGTCCAGAGCCTCGGATAAGGTGGAGATGTCATTGTTGTTGAGTTTCTATCTTAGGCTATGTCTGGTCAAAGGCGGGAGTTGTGCAATTGGTTAAACATTCAGTGGTTCCTCCGTATTCTCCATTTCTGCACTACTACCCCCTTGTTCTATTTTTGTGAACAAAGACTGCCATGGTTGGACAACAGTCAGGACACTCCCACTGGTCTGTTTTCCATTATCCCTTTCCTCTCCACTTTGATCTGTGTCAGAAGGACCTAATTGCTTTAGTTTTATTGCATCCTCCACCCCTTGTCCCTCAATCATCTTTTATTGTTCATCTCCCATATATTTTTCCATCCCTCCCAATCTGATCGATGTTATATCCTTTTCAGAATGATTCTCAACACCTTCTACCCCTTGTCCCTCTTGTTGGGTTACGAACAGTTCAAAACCCGTCAATTGGCCTAAGCAGCGGAAATACCGTAAAACAAAAATTTTACGTCTGACTTAAGTCGAGGATTAAGCGGGGTATGTCGGATAAACCACAGAGGGTGTCCACCTCCCGTTTATCCCTAACATCAAAACCCTACTTAATCCCTAAACAGATCTACTCCTTAACTGAATTCTAAAACTTTAATCTACTTACAAATTAAATAGATTAATATAACATTAATACCTCGATCCAAATTCGAATTGGACCGCAGAAGACTCGGAAGACCGAATCACAGATGCTCTTCTCCCTGGAGTATCAGACGTCTGATACCTCTACAAGATGTCCACCAGGACGACCAAAGACCGGCTTACTTCTTCTGCCATAAATACCGAAAGCCGCGATATCCCGCAAAAACACTATTCATCGAGATACGGACTAAATAAAATATCTTCGTGAATCGCAGTTATCCAAAATATGGAATACCACTATAACACAAAAATACTATTTTCTGAATCCCGTAAACAACCGTATACGAGAAAGAGAGAAAATATATTTATCGATACGAATTCGAGTCGATTTTGGTGCTTCTTTCTCTCTCCCCCTACCCCTCTATTTATAGGAAAATGAGGAGGTTATATTTTTACAAATAAACCCTTGGAAAAAGTGAATTTCCAAAAATACCCTTAAGGATAAGCATGATGACATGGAATTTTTTTATTTTATCCAAACATGTCGAACTTAATATTTTTTTTATATTTATTTATTTATTTATTTTTAATTAAGATTTTAATTAATTTTTAATTAAGGTTTTAATTTGATAATGACTTTCATCCCAAATTCAAAACCATAATCTATAATTAAAATCTAAATTAAATATATATAAATATACATAAACATATAATTGTTCTCAACAATTATATTTCTCAGGGTTTGGTATTTGTTTGGTTGCGGTATGATTTTATACAACGTATCGTATACGTCTATAAATTCAACCGTTGTTTTTGCTTGTCATCTTATATGACATATATAATTTAATCATATCATATATAATTAATTATAATCATCTTAATATTAATTATAACTATTTATAATTAATCATTAAGATTCTCTGATTTAGCTCTTATGCGGTGTGACCCAATAGGATCAGTGTTATGTTGGTAAATAGAATTAAAACCATTTTAATTTCTATAATCATAGGAGGCATCTGACATCTGCGCTATGACCATCAAATTACACAGACGATGTTGTACTTATGCAATATCACGATCCACTAAACATTTTAGTCATGTTAATTCTTTCGTCTCACAGTATCAGATTAGTTTCAAGGTAGGTGTGTGTCATTCTTGCAAACTTAAATCTTTTCTTGATCTTGAGCAGACTTATCAAATATAATTACTCTTGTAATTATACCGCATGCAGATAATCTTACTCTATCAAGGGGCCCAGCGATAATGTAACTCGTATCAAGATACGAGGGACAATAGTACTTTCAGTAAACCATCACTACCTCAACTAAGCTATGTATACCGAAAAGCTACCGTTATGACTGCGTTTTACCGATAACGTTAGATAACAATCACAGATACACATCTCTTAGTAGGAAAGATGAATACCTCATACTTTAGAACTTAACATTGAATGAAAACATTAATGACACGTACACAATTCCATTTAATGTTGTTGACTCAAACAATTTCTCAAGTTTGTTAATTTGCAAAACAACGTGTAATCTCATCAAAATTTGTGAGAATTGATGCAGGATATTCAAAGCAAGATCAAGTTAAGCAAGGGGAGTTAAACCAAGGAATTACGAGCTGAAGATCCCAAGAAATTATAGAAGAATATAGGTTTAACTTCTTGGAACTTTGGTTATTTAAAATTGGGAGTTAAAACACAAACAACAAAACTCAGAACAAAATACATATTAGCATTATAACGCTCAACATGGCGTTATAACGCCAATGTGCACAACCCTGCGAAATGGCTGAGTACAAGAAACATTGTACTTGGCGTTATAACGCCAATGAAGGCGTTATAACGCCAGAATTTTAAGATTTTAAAATGGAAATTTAAAGTAGACTAAGATAGCAATAAATTCCAAAATAGCAAAAATAACTCTTAAATATTGCTAAAGTTTATGAATATAAAATTCATTTGTCCAAAAACATTATTTTTCAAAAGTGCAAAATTTTCACCAAAATTCCAGAGAGTTAGCGTTATAACGTTAAGTCTAGCGTTATAACGCCAAAGTCAGGTTTTTGGCCAAATTGGCTAAGTCCTGACATATAGCGTTATAACTCTACATTTGGCGTTATAACGCCAGAGTAAGATACTTGGCCAATTTGGTTAAGTCCTGAACTCTAGAGTTATAACGCCAGGATAAGCGTTATAACGCTATAACGATGCATATTTTGAAACCTCATTTTAAAATAATAAATGATTTGATAAAATTCCAAATGGCTGAAATTAAGTCTTAAATATTGTATAAGATCATCATGATGAATTCAATTTTCTCAAAAACATCATTTTGCTCAAAAACATATTTTTTAACCAAATTTCCAGAGAGTTGGCGTTATAACGGCATCCCATGCGTTATAACGCCAGTGTGCTCAAAGAGGGCTAAATCTTCTAAGTACTGGAAATTCTGGCATAGCGTTATAACGCCATACTTGGCGTTATGACGCTAGTTCAAAATTCAAACGTCACAAAACTTTGTCCTGACTTGGACGTGCGTTATAACGCTATGTTTTCTACATAGCTTGGCGTTATAACGCTAAGTACAACCTGCACAAAAATACAAATCTAACGTCATAAAATTTTGTCCTAACTCATGATGGCGTTATAGCGCTGTGTTCTCTATATAACTTGGCGTTATAACGCTATGTTCCGAAAACCTAATTTTGTGCAGAAATGAGAAGGTATAAAAGGGGACCATCTTCTTCACTTTTAATTTACTGAAACCTTTAGCAAAAACAAGAAAACCTTCCAGCAGCCATTGTTGTGCCTTTGAGCTTATCATTAAATAGCTAAATCCATTTCATAATCTCCCAATTTTAATTAGCCAAATTGTTCCATTGTCTATTGAGAGATTAGTTGTGCTATTAGTTTAGAGAACCATTATCTACTTTCTTTTGTTTCCATTGTGAACCGTTTGATTAAACCTAGGGTCCAATTACTCTACCGGTGTGTGTAAAGAGAGTTGGATTCCACTTTTGTACTGCAACTTTGTTTATTGAAGCGGATCGGACTTTTTACTGCAAGAAGCGGGGGCACCGGGGACCCGGAGACGTAGGCGAGGCCATTGGTGCAAGCCGAACTCCGTCAACACGCGATTGAGCCATCTCTTTACTCTTTGCTATTTCAATTTACTAATTCCTATTTGTATTGTGTTAATTGTGATTGAATTGCTTAAATAGGAGTTAGTGACATATACTTGAGTTGATTAATTGAGAAATTGTATTACGCTTCCGCATACTAATTTGAATCATTGTGTATTGTAATTGCATTTGGTGAGATTGCAATTAAGTTCCTAATTGTTAGTTAAACGAAAAATTGTCCATAACCTAGGCCGCCTAGGTTTACAAATGTTTCATTCGAGGTCTGTCAAATACCATGTTCCTCTAACATGTATTCATGTGATTAAAACGACATCTCATGTTTATGATTTGTAAAACTTAACCATATTTTAATCCACATTCTAACCTTGTAACGGTAAATTAGTGTTCTTGCTAATTACCTTGGTTAGAGACTTTTAAGAGTATATATCATCTGTATTTTGAAGTTTCACAATACAGTTATTGACTCAAGTCAAATAAAGGAATGATTCATAAATTCAATAATACTCAAGGTAACAAAATGACAGTTTATTAATCACTCAATTCATGAACAAAGCTTTATGATAATTTATCGTATTATTGACTTCTAAATTATTACAAACTAACACCTCTTTGTTATTCTCAGCATCTACCTTTTCTAGTGTATCTTTGCACTCACTATCAACCCCCACACCATTCCTTTGAGACACTTAGACACTTGTTCCACTTCAAAATCAAAATCTTCCTCCTCAAATCATCAAGATCTTTCTCATTATCACCATCTTTTTTATTTTGATGAGAATGAGGTTGATCTGGTTTAGGATCAACATGATCAACCCCTAATCTCTTTCTTTTCACATTTGCCTTATTGAGATTTGAAGCTTTTTCATAATAGAATTGCACCTTTGTCCACCAAATCTCTTGTCTATCATTTCTGTACATCACCTGTTTGAAGGCAGGGATGTCTTCATGATTGCACATCCCTACTCTTACATGAGCCTCTTGAAGATAAGAGTGATCCAATGTTCTCTTATCAATCTCCATGATTGTGCCAAAACTTTCAACCAGTCGATCGAATTCCCATTTGTACCACAACTAACGGGGAAATCCAGTAATGGAGATCCAAGTACTTCTCAGTCTGGATTCGTTCTCAAAAGACAGATCCCATGGGCTAACCTTGAAGTTCATATTCTCGACTTTGACAGATTCAGATCGGATTACTCGATCCTGCCACCAACTAGGTCCTTCCACCAATAGTTTGTAATCCCCTATCTCTGCCACTTTCCAAGGAAAGGTGGGAGCAACTTTTTAGAGGCTCTTCTCCATCATGGAGCCTCCAAAATCTTGATTAACTTGAATCAACACACATTTTTTTGAACTAATCCTCGATTTGTTAAGATTCTTTTGTGTTTTCGAAAAACATCGCATGATTCATTTCTTTCTATCTTTCAATCATAGTGTTTTGAGTAGAGGATTCAACAAATGATGAGATTGGATCGGTATCAAGATCTTTGCCCACACTCAATTTAGGAGCAGAAGATGTATCACTATCTATTTCTAGATCTAAAGATGATTTTGAATCTGGATCTAGCAGCACTTTGCTCTTGCACTGCCAGGCTCTATGTCCCGTACCCAGAGTTCTAAATTCATGTTGTTTCGTGCCAAACACGGCTTGGCACGATACGGAACGACACGACACAGTTAGTATTTTATTATTTTTACCGTGTTGTTCCGTGCCGTGCCAAAAATTGGAAGAGATCAACACAGAACGGTTAAGACATGACACATTTAGGCACGCCATGCCTAAACGTGCCGCGTCTTAACCGTGTCGTGCCTAAACGTGATGTGTCTTAAAAAAATATAATCATTTAAAGTTTGTAAAGTTTAATATTTTAAATTCTGGATTTTAATTGTTCTGGGTGCACATTTTGGGAGCCTCTTACAGCCCCACCTCACTCCCCAACACCCATGAGGGGCCCTATCTCCATTAAAGCAAATTAAAAAAAATTGAAAACCCTCGGAACAGACCCCCAGGTCCCCCACTCCCATTGAAAAATTTTAAAAAAAAATTCGAACTTCTGTGCCTATCCGTGCCTACCCATGCCTACGCCCTACCCGTGTCTAGACGTGTTCATGTGTCGTGCCTAAATGTACCGTGTCTAGACGTGTTCCTGTGTCGTGCCTCTCCTCATAAATGTTTTGTGCAATGCCCTACAGTAGAAAACTTAAGCACGGCACGTGAACAATACCGTGTTGTGTCTTAATCGTGCCGTACCGTACAGTTTTGTGCTGTATTTAGACACACAAGAACGGTTTTGAGAACTCTACCCATACCTATACACTAAAACAAATTTGTGAGTTGCAACAATCTCTTGCGAAATGCTCTTTTTCTCCGCATCTATGGTATTTAGTCTGAGCTAATGGAGGTTTGTAATGAGAATTTATCCCTTGATTAGTGATAACAGTTTTCTGACTAGTATTAAGATATTTTCCGCCATCCTTTTGAATTTCTCGTGCACTAAGCTCTGATTGTTTCAATTTTTTCTGCAAATTAAACATTCAAATCATTAGTAACTCGAACTTTGATTAATTTTTTCTGCAAATTAAAATAATTAATTAGACCTACGAATTTTGATTAATTTTACAAAAAGATACTAAAATTTATATATATCATGCTTGTCAGATGCAAAAAAATGGAGAAGCTGATTAAAAAAGATTGTGTTGAGAGTGGGATTTGAACCCACGCCCTTTCGGACCAGAACCTTAATCTGGCGCCTTAGACCAACTCGGCCATCTCAACGTTGACACACCGTGCAGAAATATCTTTTATTAGAGGAGACGCAAGTGACGAGAGAAGAGAAGGCGCCGTTGAATTTGTGTCGTTGGATTCGATTAAAACTGCTACTAACCCGACGAAACCGCTTCTCTCTCTCTCTCTCCCTCTCCCTCTCCCTCTCCCTCTCCCCTCCGCAAACCAACCGATGCGGAGCCCAAAAGCCTAGATCTCCATCGTCACCACCGCCTTTTCTCCGACGATCGCCGGGATTCATCTCCTTCTACTCCTCCATCGGATTCTCCGTCTCCTTCTCGTCCGTTTCAGCTCCGATCCGTCCGCGATCTATCTCTCTTGCACTCTCCCGATCAAAGGTACCGACTCTACACCCAATCAGACCTTTTTTCTCCTTGCCTCTCTTTAGTAGCTTACTTCCAAGTTTAAATTTTGTAGGTTTTAGTTTCACTCCACAGACATTGGTGATTGGTGATTGGTGATTGCATTGGATTGGATTTGATTGGAACTGGTTGTAATAAATTCCACGTTAGGATAATTAGAAGCCAAAACATGACAGTAGGATTAGGATTAGATCAATAAATGAACTTTAAAGACATAAGATTGCCTTTATTATTATTCTATTCACAAGGGAAAACTACCGAAATAGGAAATAAAAGTCGACAAAATTTTAAGGCATCATAAGGACTCTGACTTGACAATTCCAATGCACTTCTGGTGCTAACTTATTTTAGTAGTTTTTATTATTATTATTTTGTAATGCTTCAATTTTGCTTTGCTTTGTCAGAATTTTTAAAAACAAATCAAACATCAATTCTTTGAGAAACTAAATCTGATTTCTGACTGTCTTTCATGGTATGTGCTTGTGGACACCTACCAAAGACATTTCCAGTGGCGTCTCTGTAGGCCATCAAATGGAAGCAATTACAGAGGCACCTCCAGCAACACCCAAGATGGAGGAACCACACCCAGAGAAGCCGGCAAGAACTGAAACCCAGCTGGAGGACTCCAAACCTGAGAAGCCCCCAAAGAAGAAGGCCAAAAAGTTGCAACCTGCAACTGACACGTCTCCTGAGAAGAGCCCGAACAGCAGCCAGCAGCTGGTACTGTACAGCCCAAACCTGGCTGCAGAGAGAGGGGTGCCATTGATTGGGGCATTCACGGTGCAATGTGCGTCGTGCTTCAAGTGGCGGCTGATCCCGACAAAAGAGAAGTACGAGGAAATCCGAGAGAAGATCCTGGAGGTGCCATTTATGTGTGAGCGGGCCAGGGAGTGGCGGCCAGATGTGTCTTGCAAGGACCAGGAGGACATCTCACAGGACGGGTCCCGACTATGGGCCATTGACAAGCCGCAGATACCTCTGCCCCCACCAGGCTGGGAGCGGCTGATCCACATCCGGGGGGAGGGCTGTACTCGCTTTGCTGATGTCTACTATGCTGCTCCCAATGGCAAGAAGCTCCGCTCCCTGGTCGAGGTCCAAAGGTAACATTCTACCTTCTTCCTTTCTGTCTGTGCGTACTTGTATTTTCTTTTTCTTTTATAAGAAAGTAGCATGCTTCTACCTGTTTCTTTTCAAACATTAAAACAAATCTTATACCCTACATACTTGCAAACGGAAAAGAGCTTGTAACATCCCCCAAAAAGAAAAACTAGAAAACCCTTGAGAGTCTAATTGTCTCAGCCATTCTGTGTAACCTCCTCGTTGTGTTTCTCTTGCATCATTTGTTTGCCTTCTTCGAAAGAAAGAAACCACTCAGCCTATGTCATGGTTTACCTGTGTATTATAAATGCGCGCGCGACTGTGTGTGTATGTGTGTGTTATTTTACACTAGTAATGAGATGAGATGAGTTGAGATGACTGAGTTCATTAACGATGTTAGTTGTAAATGATGCAAGGTTCTTGGATGAGCACAAGGAATATGAGGAACAAGGGGTGACATTGAGTCGCTTCTCCTTCCAAATCCCGAGGCCTCTCCATAACAACTATGTCAGGAAAAAGACCCCCAATGCAACAGCTGCAGCTGCTACTCCGCCTAGTCTTCCAGCAAGCACCAACCCCCTACCAGATATCCCTCTCCCGCCTGAAGATGGTTGGTTTGTTTAATGCTCTCATTCTTTCATCCATTTATTTATTTATTTATTTTATATACCTGCATTTATGTATATATCTATTCTGTTAGTGTTTTACCATTTGGAGATAACTTTCATCCCATCACCATCTATTATGTTCTTTAGCAAACAAAAAAGGTGATCAGTACGTGCTAAAAGTTTCTGGACGAATAAGCAGTTAGGGAGTATGTGTACAAAGCCATTGTACGAAAAGCTCATTTCCAGTTGGTGGACAAGCAGAGACCTATTGTAGGTAGTACAGTGGTATTGTTTCTTGGTAGAGATGGTTTAAGATCTTGAGTTTTAATTCTACTAATCATGGTCTACTTGGTGTTTGGGTGAACCTAGATTAAGCCTACTAAGGGTCTAGGAAGTATGGTAGTACTACCTAGATAACTAGATTAAGCCCTTGACTCAGTAGTATGTTTGTCAAACCTAATCTGTTGTGATTGATTTAATCCTTTATAATGATAACAGTGCAGCCAATATCTTGCTTTCCCCCAGAGGAGGGTTCAGCCCCACTTGTGGATACGACCCCGCCTCCAGCTGACACTGCGGAGCATGGCTCAGTCAAACCATCTGACAATACTCCTCCTTTGAACGTGAAGCACAAAATTGTGGTAAAATTGCCGTCGCGTGATAAGAACCCTTCTTCAGTTGATGCGTCTGAGGTTGTGATATTAGATAACAGTGAACCGTCTCAAACTGAGGTCCCAAATGGCAGCAATTCTGACTGATATTCTGTAGGTGGAGCAAGACCCAGAGCCAGACCCGGGCTATGATGTGCTAGTCCTTTTGAAACTCCTATTTTGCCCTTTCTCTGTTTTTAATAATTCTTCTCTTCTTTTTTGGTGGAGGGTCAGGTTGTGTGGTTTTGTGTGTGTGTGTGTGTGTGTGTGTGTGTGTGAAGCCATGCTGTCTGGTGGAGTTTATGTGGGGTAGTAGTGTATTGTAGACCTTGATGAATGAAACATCTATCTCTATATAAGATAATTTCTTTTTTTCTTTTGTTGTTGTTGTTGTTTTTATGGAAAGAAGGATATATAGGTAATAGGTGGAGAAAAAGTGTGATGAGGTTGATGGTTGTGTATGATATGTACGAGTTTTGCATTCCACAAGAATATTCTACATGAGATTGTGATATAATGAGGCTGTCCTGTGGGCTGTGGGCTGTGGGCTGTGGGCTGTGGGTATGAAAGAAAGAAAGAAAGAAAGAAATGCATGGAGTTGGGCCGTACAAAAATGAGTGGCGAGTAGTGGGCCGGAGGCAGGGTGCGAATGTAGGTATAATAAAGGAAAGGAGCCCAGTCCAGTGGAGCCCAGCCCATTAACAATAACAATTCATATTTATTTAGAATTCGTCTCTCGGCTCTCGGCTCTCGGCTCTCGGCTTCCGAGCATTGTTCTTCTCCGCCAGCGCTGAGGGGATGGGGATTCGAGAGGTGGCTGTCAAGCAGGTGAGCGCGAGCAACTTCTCCGGCGGCGTGATGGATTCGCTGCGGGGGCTGGTGCGGGAGGCGGCGTTCGTGGCGGTGGATGCGGAGATGACGGGGCTGTGCAGCGCTCCCTGGCGCGACTCCTTCGAGTGGGACAGCGCCGCCGTGCGATTCCTCAAATTGCGCCACTCCGCCTCCGCCTTCGCCATGCTGCAGTTCGGCATCTGCCCCTTTCTTCTTCCTTCTTCTTCTTCTTCTACTGGTAATGGTAATAATAGTCTGATAGCGCACCCCCACACCTTCCACCTCGCCCTCTCCACCGATGCTGGTACTGGTACTGACAGCGGTACTTCCTTCCTGTGCCAGAGCTCCTCCCTCCAGTTCCTCGCCTCCCACCGCTTCGACTTCAACACCTCTCTCCGCCAAGGCATTCCTTTCTCAAGTCACTCCCATCCCCCGCCGGGTCTGGCTCTGGGTTTCCACCATGTCATTCAACTCCTCTCTTCTCACACCACCAACAACACCACCCTTCTTGTCGGCCACAACTGCATCTTAGATGTCGCACACATGTACCACAAGTTCATCGCTCCCATCCCTTCCACCCTCGACCAGTTCGTCACACAGGTCCATCACACTTTCCCCAATTTAATCGACACCAAGCACCTCATGAATGCAAACCAAACCCTGCACCATCTCATGAAAAACAAGAGCAAATCCCTCTCCTCCGCCTTCTCCACTCTCTGCCCCACCATTGCCTCTGCCTCTGCCTCTGCCTCTCCCCATCATCTCAAAGTCCATGTTCACACTGATCACCATGGGTATGTTCTATGTTGTGTATGTTGTATGTTGTATTCCTTCCCTTCACTTCTCAAATTACTTACATACTCAGCTTTTCCTACTGCTTTTCAAAATATGAAATTGGAACATGCATTCATGTAGGTCTTCCTCCGGTGCAAAACATGAGGCTGGCTATGATGCCTTCATGACCGGTTGCATCTTTGCCCAATCATGCATCCATTTGGGCATTCAATTCCACCAACCGCTCCCTCCTCTCCAATCCAACGTCAAGCTCAAACCATATCTCAACCACCTCTACCCTACATGGAACAGCGGTACCGTACTCGATTTTGCCACTGGTACGGAGAAGCCTGACGATGAATCATACAGACGCAAGTACCCAAAAGTTGTCTTTCAAAATATAGTGCTCTTATGGGGTTTCCCTTCCAGTCTAAATTCAAAAAAAATGAAGGGACTCATTGCACAAGTTTTTGGCCCAGATTCAGTGGTGTCAGTCTTCTTCATAGACTCGAGTGCTGCTTTGGTACAGTTTAAGAAGGAGGAATCTGTTAAAGAGTTTTTGGTTTTGAAAGAGAGTCTAGAGAGACGAAAAGATGACCCAATTTCAACGTTGCATCCCCTCTCAGTTGTTTTTGAAGGAGGCAATACAAAGGCTGGCGATTATAACACCTACAGGGATGTAATTGTGTGTAATTTGAGCAAGGTCCTTTTCAAAGATCAAGCTGATGCGAGCGGGGTTACGTTTACATGCAAAGTGGAATTAGATGAAAATGGAGAGGCAGGCAGAGAAGGAAGAGAGAGAAGAGGAGACGGAGACGGTTTTAGAGAACATGAAGCGTAGAGCTGAAAAAGGCTTGTTTTAGATGAAATTACAAGGCCTTCTTCTTCTTGTTTGAGAGTTTGAGAGGTGTGCATTAGATTAGATCCTATAATATACTGTCTGTCATAGCAGAGATGAACTTGTGGTACCCAGATTAGAAAGCTGAAGGGAAGAGGAGGCCCCTGATTGATTAAAACAATGAAGTCATTAATCAACTGCAATTGCTACAATGTGAATTGAAGTATGAAGGAAGGTTTTTGACTTTGGAAGAAATGAAAGCCAATCAGATTGGAGATTTGTGCATTATTCTTTTTTGGGTTTGTCAAATCATATCATATATATATATCATATCATGTCATAATGATCATTATGAGTTCTCTGCATGTGAATACCAACTTTTTTTGGTGCTCTCTTTTTTACAGCAAATTAACAACTCACGCAGCGACCGAGTGGATGAAGTTCAGATCAGAGACATTTTTGGAATTAGCAAACGACAATTCAATGCTTTATTATTCGATTTTAATATCGCGCTAAGTTGAGAATAAGAGTGTACCGTCTCTACTCTCTACGTATAAGTTGAGTAATACAATTTATATATATACGCCCCAGTTTAGTACAATCTGCAAACCGGCAACAAAACGCTTTTCACACAAAACAAATCTCCACCATAATTATATTATATTGATATCAAAAGTAATCAGATTTTAATATTTTATCCATAGTACCAAATAGGGTTAATAGTTAGGTTACACGGATGCGGGTAAGGGTAACGTATTTGATACGGTGCTGGTGCGACGATATATTATTTTTTAAATTACTATAATATGACGGATTATATATAAAATAATGAAAAATCACATTATTTATTAAAATATTAAAATAAAATATCTTCATAAAAATTATATTGAATAAAATCAATGTTTTATAATAAAATAATATATATATTATAAGAGATTGCATATAATTTGTAACACTTAAAGAACAAAAGCAACATTATCTTAAATTATGCGAATTATGCTCGAATTTAAAGTATCTTGATCTAATTTGTTAGTTAAAGAAATATTAAAATAAATGAATACGCCAACTGAAGTATCACACGCGAATCAGTATCGAATACGTATCCGATACGAGATACGAGATACGGGATGGTTTGAAAGAATTCGAACAAACCTAGGTTAATAGTGGTTGAATCATTTATCCTTCTAAATACTCATCTTCCCTCCTCACCATTCTATCATTCGGATTTGTATCCAGATATGCACATGATATAAATCCAACTGTTGAAATTTAAAGAGGTCTAAATTAATATTTTAGTTCTACTGCTACGTAATACAATTATCCATTATATTGCAGTGATTAAGTTTGTCTAAACAAAGTGATCCAGATTTATATATTTAAATTAGATAGTTGGACTGAAATATAATCTGGATATTAAGGTAATTACCTATAATTATTGATGGATTTATTATCGACATTACAATTTTAATTTGTGACGAATTAAATAGAACATAAAGTTCATGGAATATACAGGAAATAAGTAGAAAACAAAGTAGAGTCGCAAGCACTATGTTAGAAACTGAAGACCCTGTTGAAATTGTGGCTTTTAGTTGAATTAAGAATTTTCAATGCAGAAACGTATATATTTTATAAGACCTTAAGTCTCTTAGCAATCGCACAAAATTATAATTCAAATATAATATTAAAGATGTAACAAGAATGCTTAAAAATTGTAAGAAAAGAGAGAGAAAGAGAGCAAGAGTAAGAGTCAAGTGACACATGATGTAACGTGGTTCGACAATTTGTCTACTTCACGGGACTATCGATTTCATATTTGGCCGAAATCAAACACTATATCAAAAGTGTTTTACAAAATGTTCATCCTCGAAATAAAAGATCCAATATTTGAATCAAACAAAAACTCATGCAATTTACTACAAAACTTGCAAGGTATCACAAAAGATGATTATACAATGGCTATTTGCTAGCGTACACAAACTCTAGCTCTCATAATGACTGAGGTTATGATGTTTGAACAATAGAGTCTATGTGCTCTGAAGATGCTCTAAATTGCTTGTAAATTTGGGGGATGTTTTCTTGCTTCCCTTGAAAGCATCTGATCAGTATATACAAACATTAGGTTTCCACAGATTCATTTTCTGTCAATTTAATGCTCATGTATTACAACGTCTTCAAATATCGTTATAACACCTTTGGCAGTTTTCGAAAATGCCCTCTAAAGCCTTTGCAAGTGACTTATGGGCACATCCCTTCAGGAAAGCATTATAACGCCTTACAAACTTGTTATAACGCTTTGCAAACTATTATGACGCCTCTTCCATGCTTACAATAACGGGCCTCTCAGAAATTTTGGTAGTTAGTCATTTTCTTGAGCTCCAGATATCTAACTTCTAGACCCAGCACACGCCTTGAGATCCCTTTATAACACATTCTCATCCGTTATAATGTATTTTCATGCGTTATGGTAATACATGGCTCAAAATTCCTCTATTTTGCTTGATTATTGCACCATTGTACTTGTCTTGACTTGTTCTACATGTTTCACACCTCACCAAGGGTCAATTGCACATGTATGACATGCATACACATAACTAAAACTTGTGCAAATGTTAATCCAATGTTGGTTTTACAAATTGTCAAACAAGTTGAGCTAAACTCAATAAATTTTCCCTTTTGACAATTTGCAAAATCTTTTGAGTGCATGCTAAACACTTGATGCACTTGTACTACATACTCCTCGTTTTTACAAAACTGGGCAAAAATCAAAATACAAACAAGCTCCCACTTAATGTGAGCATGTAGTAAAGAAAGGTAATAATTTGCTCCTTCTTAATTTGAGCATATTTCAACTGTAAGCAATTTATTGTTTGTGCAATTTAACAAGTTCATTTTTTATGCCCCTCAATTTGAGCATACATCAATTACAAACATTTTAATTTACTCCCCATTAATCCAAGATATAATTAAGATTTGACAATATAAGTACATTTAATTAAGCAATTCGATATGAGTGTACAATCAATCAATAAGCAAGCAACATATAAGAAATATATATAAGATATGCAAATAAGCTCAAGCATAGCAAAAATATTACAAATTCAAGTTCATAAAAGACACAAATTTCACTTTTAAGGAAGCATAACACTAATTTTAATCATCATTGAAGTTCTAATTATCTGTAGTCATCACAGCTTGAGCCTTGTCCTTGCCCTTAGCCTTCCCATTTCCTTCTCATTTACTTTTCTTCACCTTCTTTCTGTGTCTAGTTACTGCCAACACATCAGGTTTGGGTCTGATGGATGTCTCAACCGTAGAGAGCATGAAATGCAACTCATTGAGCGACTTGACTACTCCTGCCATGTTGTAGTTCATGATGAACATACTAAAACTCGATGGCAATGAGTGCAGGATGAGACCAGTGCATAGCTCTTGGTCCATAGTAGAGTCTAGCTTTCCAAGTTGCTCTATAAGACCCATGAGCTTTTGAATGTGAGCACTGACTGATGCTCCCTCAGTCATCCTACATTCAAAGAGTTCCTTCGCGACACGATAACGCTCACAGCGTGCTTACTCGAAACATGTTCTCGAGCTCAAAATATTATGTCATATGCTTTCCAATCCTCAAAGTGTCTTTGAAGATCGGGTGTCATTGACACAAGCATAAGACAACTAACTTCATTTGACTCATCAAGCTTTTTCTTGTATTGATCTCACTCGACACGAGTGGTAGTATCAGCAGGTGGTTCAGGTAAATGTGCGTCAATCACATGCTCTTTATTTTGGTGTTTCAGGACAATTTTTAGATTACAATACTAATCTAAAAATTGCAAGTGGGTATGAGTTCTGGTTTTTGGTAGTCATGATCGACATGAATCAAATATGCAAAGATTTAATTTCAATTTTATATATTTGTGTTCAGTTCAATGTTTTTGGTACCGAATACTACCACTACATAGAACATGTCCCTTTAGGTAGTAGGCCTGAGATCCATATTTTTACTAAACCAAGCCAACGTCAGCATGAAATTTGGAATAGGCTTATTTTAGTTAAACCATCATGGATAATCACGTGCCGCGCACATGACTCTCGGTTTGTTGATCACACCCCGTGTGAATCAACACCTTGCACTAGAGTTCGAAGACGGTCCGATAACCCTATTAGACAAACCTCGCTCTATGTGCCCCGCACGACTCCAACTACTAAAGGATATCAGGAGATGCCTAGTGAGTAAGAAACACGTCATCTCAATTCCAATAGTTTGAAAGAGATAGAGTAGGAAGTGCAATACATCCTAATTTTTATAACTAGCAATTCAAATCACATAATATTGTAGGAAATAATGACATTCCATGCAATTATGTGTTGAGTAGTATGGCATCTTTGTTGGACTTAGTTTGGTGCAATTCATTTAGGGTATGAGCCAAAATACCAAATTCTCTAAATTACAAAAAAAAAAAACAATTGCATCAAATCGAATAACCTCCGTGCTACATCTTCGGAATAAATAAAACGAGTGCGGAAGCGATACTTACCTTCCACTCCTACGGTCTCCCTTATATGCTTGTCTTTTCAACGAAGTGACGTGGTGCGCTAGCGATTCCATCCACGTATATCTCGGTGCCTTTCTTTTCTCCAAACAAGAATGGAACAATGGAGTATATCTTTAATGGAATAAGATAAGTGGCTATGCATAGCACATGTGCCCTATGTCGATAATCGAGAATTTTTTTCTGTTCAACCAACATTGTAAATGGATGGAGACCCAATGCTATTTATAGAGGCATTAGTATATCTTAGAAAGATGCCAAATTAATTATCAAATATTCATCAAATATTTTAAATTATATTCTCTCTAACTTTTTTCCAGATTCTTATATTCACTCTTGTAAATATTTCTATGAATTTGGTATGATAACTATAATATTCAATCAGAAAAGATAACGATAAATCTAGACAGTCAAAATCTGCCTTGGAATAGGTCTCTTGCGGCCACAATAGACTTAGCTTCCAGACTTGGTAGGAAATCTGCTAAGTCTCTTGTAGCCGCAATGAGGGCTATTGTGGCCGCAATAGATCTTTTGAAAATTCAGAAGATTATTGCCAAATCTTCTTACTCCTTGTGGCATCAAAGGATCTTATTGCGGCTACAATAGACTTGCGTTTGTGCTGTTTTGTTTAGGCTTTGATGCAATTTGAGTTGGGTTTAGCCCAAACAATATTTCTGACTTTACACTAACACCAATATATAGTTTAATTAGTCATAATTGATCCATCAACAATTATAATTAATTTACTTAAGTTTTATATGCATTCGTGTCCAAAATCTTAGTGAAATACATATAATGCCATTGTATATCAGTTAATCACATTATTTGGCATATCCATATATTACTCCTCGTAATATTAGGCGACAGTATGTGACATGTAGTAATCATATAGCACGTAGTTCAAACTTAATTTATTGGAATTGACGTCTCAATTCCAACAATCTCCCACATGAACAAGTATTGTCTATTTAATTACATATGTCGGGATCCAACAGGATCACTTTAACTTTTATGTCTTTCTTTTCGTACTCTTAACCAATTTGGTTCACCAATTGTACCAACAAGGGACTTAAGCGATGTCGCCATATATTCTGCATGGCTTACCTAACTAAAATCACAGTGTCAAATACAACAGGATGACATGAATTAGATTTTGGTCATATAGTTCAGAAATTATACGAGAATGTGGTTATACGTGCCTATTTTCGAATGGGTCATCGCTACTTTAGTGAGATAAAAAACTTTAAAGAATGAGGTGTGACATGCATATAAATCACAACTTGTTGCAAATAACATAGAACGCGTGTTTCCTCAAAATCAGACTCTCACATTTTTCACAAACCTTATGAATACGAAGTCTGTACTGTCCTATGTAATATCTTTCAACATTTCTTTTAAACCACTAGAAAACTTATTAATTTCCAGTATTATCGAGAGACGTAACTTGCATATATATTACAACTTTTTGCAAATTATATAGAACATACATTTCCTCAAAATCAGGCTCCCACCTTTTCCACAAACCTTGTGAATATGAAGCTTGTACTATTGTATGTACTATCTTTTAATCTCTCTTTTAGGGAACTTATATAAAAAATATTTCAATCTTATTAAGTTTCTAGTATTATCATGAATGACTCCTTTATTGTCACAATATTAAATGATCTAAACACTGAGTTCATTAGAGTGACATTTTATGAGAACATGCATTTAATCCTGAAATTAGAGTTGGTATGACCTCAAAAACTTTTCCAACATCTGCACCCTAGTGACAAAATTCTTGAGCCACACGCCATGGTTTGAGGCTTCGTAGCATGCAATGAACTCGACCGCCATAGTAGAAGGTGCTATAAGTGTCTGTTTAGCACTCTTCCACTATACAACGCCACCTGTCATCATGTAGATGTATCCCAATGTTGACTTCGTGTTATCTACGAAGCCTCCAAAATCATAATCGGTATATCTAATGACCTCAACCTTTTTCGATCTCCAATATGTGAGCATATAGTCTCTTGTTTTCTTCAGGTACCTTAGCACCCTCTTCACTTCTTTCCAGTGCTCTATTCCTGGGTTACTCAAGTATCGCCCTAGCATTCTCGTAATGAAGGCTATGTTCGGTCTCGTGCACACTTGGGCATACATGAGACTACCTACAACGGACGCATAGGAGATGTCTTTCATGGCAAATATTTCTGAATCAGTTTTTGGACATTGTGCGAGACTGAACTTGTCTTCCTTAGCCACAGGTGTATCACCTAGTTTACAGTCTTTCATGCCATATCTACTCAACATTTTATCAATGTAATTTCTTTGGGATAGTCTCAGAATACCCTCGGTTTTGTCCCTTAGTATTTCTATCCCTAGAACAAATGAGGCATCACTAAGATCTTTCATCTCAAAATTTCTAAATAGAAAATTCTTGGTTTGATGCAACATGTCCTTATCATTACTTGCGAGTAGTATGTCATCAACATACAAGACCAAAATGTGAACTTGCTCCCACATAACTTAAGGTATATGCATTCGTCAACTAAGTTAGACTTGAAACCGTATGAGCTAACTATGTTGTGAAACTTCAAATACCATTGTCGAGATGCTTGTTTGAGCTCATAAATGGAATTTTTAAGCCGGCACACCATAGACTTTGGGTCACCTACCATAAAGTTTTCCAGTTTCCTAATGTAGATAGTTTCCTCAATGTCACCATTAAGAAAAGATGTCTTTACATCTATTTGGTGGAGCTTTAATTTATAATGTGCTACCAGTTCCAACATGATTCTTAACGAATCCTTTGATGAAATTGGAGAGAAGGTTTCATTATAATCAATGCATTCTTTTTGTGTGATAGCCTTAGCAACAAGACGTGCTTTATATTTTTCAACATTGCCTTTAGAATCCCGTTTGGTTTTGAAAATCCACTTACAACCAACGGTTTTCTTATCCTTAGGCAATGGAACAATATCCCACACATCATTGTCATTCATTAATTTCATCTCTTCATTCATCGCATCGATCCACTTTTGAGAGTTAGAACTTTCCATAGCTTGTTTGATATCTCTTGAGTAATTTTTAAACATGCTTATGTCAAATTCATGTTCTTGAAGATAAGAAAATCTTTCAATATATATGTTCTCTCTAGTGGATCTTCTTATTTGTACTGGTTCTGTAATTTCTTGAGAAACAGTTTCATGGACATCATTACCAACTTCTGGATCTCCCACAGGCTCAGGGCCATTGACATCGTCCATGACAACGTCGTTATTTGGGATAGATTCGGGTCCATTGGTATTCACGTTATCCTAAGGAATTTGAGTAGGGAGTGTAGTTTGCCTATTGACATGAGATGCATTTTCAGGATTTATCGGTATTGGAATAGTGACAAAGTCCGAACGAAGGTCCGAAGTGTCATTATCCCTATCTTCCTCGAAAATGTCATCCATGGTCATATCCCCCCTACAAACTCATTATCCTCGAAAAATTTCGCATTTCCTGACTCAAACATTGTATGTTCTGTTGGATTATAGAATTTATACTCTCTAGATCTTTCAGGGTATCCAACAAAATAACAACTAATAGTTTGTTCATCCAGTTTCTTTTCTGTCGGCCTATAAGGCCTTGCTTCTGTTGGACATCCCCAAATTCGAAATGATTTAGACTAGGCTTGCGCCCAAACCAAATCACAAATGGGGTTTTATTAGTTGCTTTAGTTGGAACTCTGTTGAGTATATAAGCTGTAGTCGTTAAGCCTTCTCCCCATAAACTTTCTGGTAGAGTTGTACGAGCAATCATACTTCTCACTATGTCTTTGAGGGTGTGATTGTGCCTTTCAGCAGTACCATTCATTGCAGGTGAATCTAGCAATGTATATTGTGGCACAATCTCGCACTCCTCTAAGTATTTTGCAAAGGGTCCCGGATGTTGTTCTCCTGACCCATCATATCTGTCATAGTATTCACCACCACGATCAGATCTGACGGCTTTGATGTGTTTGTTAAGTTGTAACTCAACTTCCACTTTATAACTTTGGAACACGTCTAGTGCTTCAGCCTTTTCTTTAATCAAGTAGATGTGTCCATATCTTGAATGATCATCTATGAATGTGATAAAATATCGGTGACCATTTCTTATAGCATTTGGAAAAAAGATCACATATATCAGCATGTATCAATTCTAAGAGATCATTACATATTTTGGCATTATACTTGCGTTTATTAGTTTGTTTGTCCCTTTATACAACTTACACATTCTTTAGAATTTGCAAAGTCTAAAGGTGTGAGAATATCATTAGACACAAGTCATTGGATTCTTTTCATAGAAATATGTCCCAAACGTCTGTGCCATAATGTCGCTGAATTCTTATTAGTTAATTTTTGTTTTCTAGTATCAATACATAGGGCTTCTGAATGTGAAGTGTCAATTTCAAGAAAATAAAGATTGTCAAAAGAAGATCGAGAATCAGAAACAACTTGTTTTGAATTTTGAAACAAACTGAAATTTCCATTATCAAATGAACATACAAAACCATTCTTGTCCAAATAGGAAATATATATACTTATAGCCACCAAGTATATTTTGATACTGTACTTAAATTAACTTTTATTCAAAATAAGTCATGACACATACCTTTCTTTTTCAACCACGAAGTGTAGTTGGTATAATGTATATTGATGTGTCCCGGCTTCTTGCATAAGTGACAAATCACCTTATCTCCCGATTTCTCGGGAGTATTGTCAACTTTATGCTTCTTGTTGTATGCAACTTTCTTAATGGGCTATTTTCCCTTATTGTTCTTACGCTTACTTTTCTTGGGATTGGATGTTACAATATGAGCCTCCTCTCCCTTGGCCAACTTTTGTCTTTCCTCCTCCTGTACTAGCTGAGCTTCAAGCTCAGCCACTGTTCATTTTTCTTTCAGACAGTTGTAAGTCATACTGAATTGACTAAAGGAGGGAGGAAGAGACATGAAGATGTACTCAATGAAAAGATCATCAAAGAAATTGAACTCGTGTGAGAGCAACGCATGTTGGAGCTTGATCATTTCAGTGATGTGCTCCCTAATCCCAATTTTCCCCTTGTAGTTAAGAGTGTGAAGTTTGGTCATGAGTGGACGTATTTGTGTCCTTTTACTCACGACAAACTTCTCCTCCAAAGCACTAAGGTACTTCTAAGCGCTAGAATTTTGATCGGGTACACAACCTTGGAGAGTTTCAGGGGTTGTCATTTTCATGATCATGAGACACATCCTGTCGTTATGGTCCCAATCCTCCATGTCAGCCTTTTCAAGAGCGGTGGACTCCTTTCCAGCTGGCACGAGGCGGTCATAACGTAATGCCCGATCATACTTCATCATCCCCAGAAATAGTCTAAGTTTTGATTCTCATAGCTTCAAATTTGCCCCAGTTAGGGACGAAATCTGATTCATCATTGCCAAATTGTTTGGAAAATTTTAGAAAAATAAGAGAAATATCAGTTTATGCGTCACGTTCCTTAATCACAATTTAAAAGTCTATTTAAAGGCCTTGACAAAAAGAACTCTAAAATGTATCTATTAATTTAATTTTAACCAACAATACTATCCAGCATGAGGCCCCGATGGGAGCGGTCAATACTCTTAGGTATTTTGGTGTTATGCACAAGTACAAATGAGATGTTTTGCCGCTCTTGCCGATGGGTCCAATTGGCATACCTACGTACTAGTGACCAGGACATCCAAGTAGGGAGGTGAGTCACAAGCAGACTACTTAAGTACCAAGCCTCAAATTCTTTTCTAGACATTACTAGCACATAATTTCTCATTACTTTCCTTTATGCATCTTACATTATGCGTATTAACAACTACTTAATGTATTAATCCTCCGAAGGGAGAAATTAATAATCGATTGTTAACGCACGTCCTTTTAACTTTCATGGGACATCTTGCTTGTAACTTTAGCGATGGTGTTCGAAAGCGAACAAAATCGTTTAACAAGATGCAGCATGTATTCCTAATTGCCTTTAAATAGATTAAAATCATGTAAAAGTCTATATTGGATGTATGCTAAAAGGGAACTACTCGTCCATAATATACATATATTGTTTTATTAACTAATATGGACTTTAAATTAGAATTGACCAATTTTTCTATTTGTTTATAAAATACATATACATATATTTTACAAAAAATAGACTTTATACATATCTAGTATTTACTAAAACCTTTAGAAAATTACTAAATATTTATTATTACCACATTTTAATCTTAAATTGAATCCTTTTAGAATTTAGCAATTTTATCTTGTCTTTTATTAGTATTTATACTAATTATAGATATTAGCTAAATTCTATATTAAGATAAAATAGTAGTAATTTTGTAGCAAAAATTAATTGTAATTATATATATATATATCCTAAATTATCATTAATTTATAGCTACTCCTAATTAACAGAAAAATAATTTTTGGAAAAATGGCACAATAAACCTGTCAATTCAATGTTTCTACAATTTTCCAGAGTCATTGCGGTCGTAATGAATATCATTGTGGCTGCAAGGCACCCTGTCAATTCAAATTTTGTTCTTTGGATTTTCTAGAAAACAACACAAAATGCACTCTGTTGCGGGCGCAATAACTCAGGTTGCGTCCGCAATGCAACTTGTCAGTTCAAATTTTGGATAGCCAACAACCTAAAAAATAATTCACTTGTCAGTTCAATTAATTTGCCGACAACAGAGAGCAAAACCCATTGTCTTGTGGTCGCAATAAACCTGCTCAATTCAATTACTGATTTTCCAAAAACAGAGAACTTTTCCTAAATATATTACGTCCTCAATGAACTTCATTGCGCCCGCAATAGACCTTGTTTTAGTTCAATTTGGCTCTGTTCTGGAAATAATGGTTTCAAATTTATCACTTAAATTATTGCATTTCTTTCTTAAAATTAACTTTATTTGTACAAATAATAATTCCAAATATTAATAAACATAAAATTTGAATAATATCAATTTCAAATTCGCATAAAAGGCAAGAAATTTGACAAAATTCAAAATTTTTAGTTTAAAAATAACCCAAAATAATTATTCAACAAATTCAAGAAAGCGAAACTAAAAATTGCAACAACTAATTCGATAATTCTAGAAAAATACAATTCCAAACATGCGCAACGGAGTTGGCTCTGATACCACTTGTTGGACGTTTCAATTTTGGTGCAATTCAATTAGGGTATAACCATATAACCTTTTCTCTAATCTAAACAATTGCAATTCAATTTAAATGTTCTCTGTGCGACATGTTTGGAATTAAAATAGCGGAAGCGTATAGAAAAGTTTATTTCCATCTCCTTCCGTTGTCTCCTTTCTTCAACTTGAGTAAACAGAAGAAGTGGTTGCACAATCGCGGAAGTCCTTCACGATAGTCTTTCCTGACGAATCATTCCAAGCGATTCAGGATGCCTTTCTTTTCTCCGATGAACACGAATGCTTCAATGGAGTAGCAACACTTATTGGAGGAGTGTTTGGGTGGCTATGCACAACATATGTGCCCTAACGACAGTATAATTTCTGCTAAAAATGATATCCCTTAACGCTTGGAGACCCGGGTCCTTTTATAAGGGTAAAAATGTATCTTGAAAATATGCCAATTTAATTATCAAATATTCACCAAATATTTGAAATTATATTCTCTCCAATTCTTTTCCAAATTCTAATATTTACTACTATAAACATTTCCACGAATTTGGTATAAAAGTTAGAATATACAATCAGAAAGATAACGGTAAATCTAGACAATCAAAACATGCCTTACAATAGGTCTCTTGCGGTCGCAATGAATCTCATTGCGGCTGCAATAGACTTGGCAATTCCAAACTTGTTTTTCCCAGGTCTATTGCGACGATCCTTTGCGGCCGTAATGGGATACGTTGCGATCGTAATCAATCATGCTGAAATCAGCAGATTTATTGCCAAAACTCTCCTAATGTACTGCGGCAGCAAGGAACCTTATTACGGTTGCAATAGATCTTCGTTTGTGTTGTTTTGCTTGGCATTGATCCAATTTAAGTTGAATTTAGCCCAAACAATATTTCTGACTTTACACTAACACCCATACATAGTCTAATTGATCATTATCAGTCCATTAACAATTATAATCAATTTACTTTAATTCTATATGCATTCGTGCCCAAAATCTTAGTAAAATATGAATAATACCTTGAATATTGAATTAATCACATTTACGGCGTCTCCACATATTACTCCTTGTAATATTGGTGATAGTACATGACATGTAGTAATCATATAACTTGTAGTCCAAACTTAATTTTTTGGAATTGAAGTCTCAATTCCAACAAGTTGGGCACCCAAATATGAAATTGATGATGCAACCCTAACCAAAGAGTCCAAAAGAAACTCAAAAAATGAAAATGACAATGTCATGAACACTATACTTAGCTCAATTCATGAGACTATTGTCCTATCCCTCATTCACTCCATAAATGCCAAAGAAATTTGGAATGCTCTAGCACTTATATATGAGGAAAATGAACACATGAAAAAGACTCATAAAGTTGGATTAGCAACGGAATTTGAAAATATAAAGTTTAAAGAAAATGAGTCTTTTGAAAACCTTTACCATAGACTTGTATCTTTAAGAAACAACTTTGTTGAAGTAGGATCTAATATTTGTGATGAAGATTTTGTAGGTAAGCTCTTAAGGATGGTGTCCAAGAAGTCCGGATGAGATGCGCTGTGAGCACAATCGAAGTTTTACAAGTCAAAGGACTTACCTATCAACTTGAAGAGGTGTATGCACAACTTTGCTGACATGAGGAAAACCACAAGGAAGTGAAGTGCTCAATGTTGGGTTACGAACAGTTCAAAATTCGTCAATTGGCCTAAGCAGCGGAAAGACCGTAAAACAAAAATTTTACGTCTAACTTAATGCAGGGATTAAACAAGGTATGTCAGATAAACCACGGAGGGTATCCACCTGCCGTTTATTTCTAACATCAAAATCTTATTTAATCCCTATACAGATCTACTCCTTAACTGAATTCTAAAACTTTAATCTACTTACAAATTAAATAGATTAATATAACATTA
Source organism: Eleocharis quinqueflora (assembly GCA_964058865.1). Lineage (NCBI taxonomy): Eukaryota > Viridiplantae > Streptophyta > Magnoliopsida > Poales > Cyperaceae > Eleocharis > Eleocharis quinqueflora. The sequence continues at coordinate 127,459 of CAXKVX010000120.1, read as the reverse complement.
ATACCTTGATTCAAATTCGAATTGGACCGCAGAAGACTCGAAAGGCCGAATCAGAGACGCTCTTCTACTCGGAGTATCAAACGTCTGATACCTCTATCGGATGTCCACCAGGACAACCAGAGAGCGGCTTACTTCTTCTGCCAGAAATATCGAAAATCGCAATATCCCGCAAAAACACTATTCACCGAGATACGGATTAAATAAAATATCTTCGTGACTCGCAGTTATCCAAATATGAAATACTACTTCTTTCACAAAAATACCATTTTTCGAATCCCATAAACAACTGTATACGAGAAAGAGAGAAAGTATATTTATCGATACGATCCTGAGTTAACAGATACGAGTCGATTTTGGTGCTTCTTTCTCTCTACCCATACCCCTCTATTTATAATAAAATGAGGGAGTTACCAATTACCAAAAATACCCTTGAAAAGGTGAAAGGACCAAAATACCCCTTAGAGATAAGAATGATGACATGGATATTTTTTCACAAAAAATCTCCCTTCATCCTTGCCGACCTCATTTTTATTATTATATTTTTTATTTTTAATTATTTATTTTTAATTAAGGTTTTAATTTGATAATGACTTTATTTCCAAATTCAAAACCATAATCAATAATTAAAATCTAAATTAAATATATATAAATATACATAAACATATAATTGTTCTCAACAATTATATTTCTCAGGGTTTGGTATTGGTTTGGTTGCGGTATGATTTTATACAACGTACCGTATACGTTTATAAATTCAACCGTTGTTTTTGCTTGTCATCTTATATGACATATATAATTTAATCATATCATATATAATTAATTATAACCATCTTAATATTAATTATAACTTATTTATAATTAATCATTAAGATTCTCTGATTAGCTCCTATATGGTGTGACCTAATAGGATCTGTGTTATGTTGGTAAATAGAATTAAAACCATTTTAACTTCTATAATCATAGGAGGCATCTGACATATGCGCTATAACCATCCAATTACACAGATGATGTTGTACCAAGCTTTTAAATAGCGGCGATAAAACGGCGATTTAGCGGTTTTAGCGGTTTTTGGAGCTATAACGCAAGATATATTGAAAAATGCGGTTTTAGCGGTTTTTGGCGATATAGCGGTTTTAGCGGCCGATAAAGCGGACACGATTTAGCGTTTTAGCGGCGATTTAGCGGTTTTAGTGGTGATATAGCTGTTTTTGCTGTTTAATTGTTATTTTTTTAGCAGATCAAGTTTTAGGTGACTTTTACATTTTTTCTTTATGCTTCTAAACTACTAATATACTTGCTTATGAATTATTCAATATAGAGCATGACTAAAATAATATGCATAGTACACCACATTTCGTACTATGCGATCATTTATATTTAATTTGGTCATTAAATTGATATTTAAGTTGCTCAATAAATTCTTCATATCAAAATCTTGTAGGAAATAAAATTTTGTAATTTTTAGAGCTTTCTTGTTATTTTTTAAATATTTTTTAAAAACAGCCCAGAAATGACACTTTTGTAGTATTAAATCTGGACTGTTTTTAAAAAATATTTAAAAAATAGCAAGAAAGCTCTAAAAATCACGAAATTTGATTTCCTACAATATTTTCATATGAAGAATTTATTGAGCAACTTAAATCTCAATTTATTGACTTATATATATATGCATAGTACGAAATGGGGTGTACTATGCATATTATTTTAGCCATGCTCATTCAATATATTATTCTTTGAAAATATATTTTGTGAAAAAATTACTATTATATGCTATAATTAAGCATACAAATTATATTAATTATAATTTATACTTAATATCATTTGAAATAAAGTAATATGATATAAATATCGATATGGTAGTTGATAACAAATTATTATTATATGTTATTATTAAGCATAGAAATTATATTAATTATAATTTATACTTAATATCATTTGAAATAAAATAATATGTTATAAATATCTATATGGTAGTTGATAACAAATTACTATTATGTGTTATTATTAAGCATATAAATTGTATTAATTATAATTTATACTTAATATCATTTGAAATAAATTTATATGATATAAATATCGATATGGTAGTTTATCGACCGTTTTATCACCGATAAAACGCTAAACGCTAAATCACTCCTCCACCGCTAAACCGCGCGAACCGCTATTTTAAACCTTGTGTTGTACTTATGCAATATCACGATCCACTAAACATTTTAATTAGTCGTGTTAATTCTTTCGTCTCACAGTATCAGATTAGTTTCAAGGTAGGTGTGTGTCATCCTTGCAAACTTAATCTTTTCTCGAACTTAGAGCAGACTTATCAAATATAATTACTCTTGTAATTATACTGCATGCAGATAATCTTACTCTATCAAGGGGCCCAGTGATACTGTAACTAGTATAAAGATACGAGGGACAATAATACTTTCGGTAAACCATCACTACCTCAACTAAGCTATGTATACTGAAAAGCTACCGTTATGACTGCGTTTTACCGACAACGTTAGATAACAATCACACATGCACATCTCTTAGTAGGACAGATTAATACCTCATACTTTAGAACTTAACACTGAATGAAAACATTAAGACACATACACAATTCTAATTAATGTTTCATTCGAGGTATGTCAAATACCATGTTCCTCTAACATGTATTTATGAGATTAAAATGACATCTCATGTTTATGGTTTGTTAAACTTAATCATCTTTTAATCCATATTCCAATCTTGTAACAGTAATTTAGTGTTACTGCTAATTACCTTGGTTAGAGACTTTTAAGAATATATATCATATATATTATGATGTTTCACAATTCCAGTTATTGACTCTAGTCAGATAAAGGAATGATTCATAAATTCAATAATACTCAAGGTAACAAAATGACAATTTATTAATCACTCAATTAATGAGCAAAGCTTTATGATAATTATCGTATTATTGACTTCTAGATTATTACAAACTAACAATCTCCCACTTAAGCTAGAAGCCAATCATCGTAGGCTCTAGTTACACGAATCTCTAAATTTCAAAAAATATCATTGATCTAAAGAAAAACTCATAACTAATCTCCTATGTGTCTCATACCCATAGAAGTTGTATGCAACTGGTGCTTGGCTTGAGGAAGAGGTTTCGTGAGTGGATCAGCTGTGTTAACTCTACATATCTTTACATCACCTCTATTTACAATTTCTCGTATCAGGTGATAACGTCATAAAACATGCTTGGATCTATAGTGCGATCTCGGTTCCTTGGCCTGAGCTACAGCTCCATTGTTGTCACAATAGAGGTCCACAGGTCCTTGAGCACTGAGAACCACTCCAAGTTCGCTAAGGAACTTCTTGATCCAGAACCCTTCTTTTGCTGTTCGGATGCAGTTATGTACTCATCTTTGGTTGTTAAGTCTGTTGTAGTCTCCTGCTTTGAGCTCTTCCAGCTCACAACCCCTCTGTTGAGTATGAAAACGTATCCAGACTGTGCTTTCGAATCATCTCGATCGGTTTGGAAACTTGCATTAGTGTAACCGTTTATCACGAGCTCGATTTGGAAACGTATCCAGACGAGAAACATATCCTTAGTTCTTCTTAAGTACTTAAGGATATTCTTTACAGCATTCCAGTGCCCTATGCCTGGATTAGCCTGATATCTACTCGTCACACTTAAAGCGTACGAGATATCAGAGCGAGTGCACAACATGGTGTACATGATAGAGCCTATAGCCGAAGCATATGGCACTCTACTCATTATGCTTCGCTCATCAGTTGTCGAAGGACACTGAGTCTTGCTAAGCTACGCACCATGATTCATTAGCAGGAATCCTTTCTTAGAATCCTGCATGCTAAACCTGTTTAGCACTTTATCAATGTACATGCTTTGACTTAATCCTATAAGTCTTTTCGATCTATCATGATAGATCTTTATGCCTAGTATATAGACAGCCTCGCCTAAGTCCTTCATTGAGAACACTTTCTTTAATGAAGACTTAGCCTTTTGCAACATAGGAATATCGTTTCCCATTAGGAGTATGTCATCTACATATAAGATTAAAAAGGCGATAACACTCCCACTAGTTTTCCTGTATACACATGGTTCTTCTTCACATCTGACGAAGTCAAACTTTTTGACTTCTTCATCAAACCGAAGATTCCAACTCTGTGATGCTTGCTTCAATCCATAAATAGATTTAAGAAGCTTGCATATCTTCCCAGGCTGTGTCATATACACATCCTCTTCTAAATTTCCATTTAAGAAGGCGGTTTTGACATTCATTTGTCATATTTCATAATCATGAAATGCGACAATTGCTAAGAGTATCCGAATTGACTTAAACATAGCCACGGACGAAGAAGTTTCATCATAACCAACTCATTGAATTTGTTTGAAACCTTTCGCTACAAGCCGTGCTTTGTATACAGTCAACTTACCATCCATGTCTGTTTTTCTTTTAAAAATCCATTTGTTTGCTATGGGTTTCACACCATCAAATGGTACAACTAGGTTCCACACCGTGTTGTCATACATGGACTGTATTTCGGATTTCATGGCCTTTAGCCATTTATCAGAGTCGAGCCTATCTATTGCTTCTGCATAGGTCATAGGATCTTCAGTATCATATACTGAGACCTCGTGCAGTCCCAAATACCTCTCAGGTGCTTGGACTGTCCTTGTAGACCTACGTAGCACTTGGCCTTCGATTTGTTGAACTTGATATGCAACTATTTGCTGATCTGGTTCTACTTCAACTTGTGTTGAAGTATTTGAGCTCGGGAATAGAACCTCCTCCACAACTACTTGTGGATTTGATTCTTCCAGATGATCTTCAACCGAAGTATCAAGTGGTGGGTTAATCTGATCTAGTTCAGATACTGTACTGTGTGACGTATCTCGAATTTCTTCAAGTATTACATTACTCTCACTACTTCCTTTTGCAAGAAACTGTTTCTCCAAAAATACACCAACACGAGCAACAACTATTTTGTTCTCGGCCTAATGATAGAAGTAATATCTTTTCGTTTCCTTAGGATATCCTATGAAAAAATATTTGTCATACTTGGGATCAAGTTTGCCAGACGTCAGACATTTGACAAATACTTCGCAACCCCATATTTTAAGATAAGACATATTTAGGGTTTTCCAAACCATAACTCGAATGGAGTCTTTTCAACTGACTTAGACGGAACCATATTTATCGTTCGTGCAGTAGTTTCTAGAGCATACCCCCAAAATGATTTCGGAAGAGTGGCATTACTCATCATAGATCGAACCATGTCTAGCAGAGTTCGATTTCGTCTCTCAGAAACACCATTCCATTGTGGTGTCCCCGGAGGCGTGAGTTGGGAACTATTCCACATTCTTTTAAGTACGTAATAAACTCAAGACTCAAATACTCGCCTCCACGATCAGATCGTAAGACCTTAATACTCTTGTTTAATTGATTTTCTACTTCAGCCTTGAATTCCTTAAACTTTTCAAAGGATTCGGACTTATGTCTCATCAAGTAGACATAATCGTATCTACTATAATCATCAGTAAACGTGATAAAGTAAGAATAACCATTTCTTGTACAAGTACTCATAGGTCCGCATACATCAGTTTGTACGAGTTCTAGTAAGTCACTTGTCCTTTCGCCCTTTTTGGAGAAAGGCGCTTTGGTCATTTTTCCACATAAGCAAGATTTGCACGTGTTAATTGATTCAAGATCAAAATTTCCAAGAAGTCCGTCTTTATGCAACTTCTTGATGCGTTTCTCGTTTATATTATCAAGGCGACAATGCCACATGTAAGTCGTGCTTTCATGAGACGCTTAGAGTCGTTTATTAGTTATATTGAACACAGGTTTTTCCATTTGCAATATATACAGACCATTCATCATACAAGAGGATCCATAATATAACTTTCTTTTATATATTGAGCAACTATTGTTCTCTATTACAAAAAAAGAACCCATTCGTCTCTAAACATGAGACCGAAATGATGTTCTTGGAAATGCTAGGGACAAAATAAACATTTTCTAGTTCCAATACAAGCCCGCTAGGCAAATACAACTCTATATTTCCAACGGTTACGGCTGCAACCTTTGCTCCGTTTCCAACTTGGAGTTGTACTTCCTTGTTACGTAATTTCCTCCTATTCTTTAGTGCCTGCACATTTGAACAAATATGAACACATGATCCAGTATCTAATACCCAATCATTAATAGAGGTAGTAACGTTAATTTCAACAACAAATATACCTGAGGATGAAGCTTTGGAAACATTTCCAGACTTCACGTCTGTCAGATACTTCGGGCAGTTTCTTTTCCAATGACCCTTTACTTTGCAGTAAAATCAGGCAGAGGCATCAAATACCTTTACCTCGCGAGGATTGGGTTTAGCAATCTTTTTTCCCTTGCCCTTGTACTTTGAGGCCACTTTCTTTGGAGATTTCTTAACCTTTCTTTCACCAGCTCGGATCATGAGGACAAAATAATTCTTCTTTATGTCATCATCTGCGATCCTTAACATTCCATGCAACTCTTACAGACTCTTCTCTATCCCCAGCATATGATAGTTCATTATGAAATTCGAGAAGCTGGGAGGGAGGGAGTGAAGGATAACGTTCGTAGCAAAATCTAATTTTAATGGGGCGTTTAGATTCTTCAACTGCTCAACATCGCTCGTCATACGAAGCATGTAAGTGCTGATAGAGCCGCCTTCATGTAAATTATGATTCAGTAGGGATGTGACCACTTTATATTTCTCAGCACGAGCATGCTCTTGAAACATGTTCTTGAGCTGCTCGCACATCTCGTAGGTCTTGATGTCCATGAATCGGCGCTGCAATTCAGGACCCATAATTCTTATAAGGAAACCTTGTACATCATCCTTGTGCTTGTTGTACAAAGCGATCTGGTCTGCTTTTCCTCCAATAGGCTCAGTAGGGATTGGTGTGTTCATAACATAATCTTTCTTCTCACGTCTTAGTACGATGGTGACGGCACGGAACCAATCAGTGAAATTGGATCCATCCACTTTCAGAGTTTGTTTATCGAGCAGGGAACGCAGTGAGAAGGACGCTATATTTCTACAACATTAAAAGTAAAGATTTTAGCTTTGTTCATGTTATGTTCTATTCAAATAATAAAACTCCCACTGCAAACTTATTCTATTCCCTTTTGCAGTAGGACCAAGATCCCTATTTTGACTAATATATAAGTCAGCTGTTACGCATAACTCGGCTATTAGTTATTTTAGGTAAGCCATCTTGCTAATCACACCTTCCTTTGTGATTCTTGGTTTCATTAAAACATCGCATGTTTTTAGCGAAGACTTTGCCCCAACCCCAAAACGTTTTTGGAAATCATTGGTAAGTAACCTCACTCTACTTGGTTCGTTATGTCTTACATAACCCTTGACCACCAAAGGTAAAAGGCGACACCTACTGAGTAGAGAACCGTCAACTGATGAACAATAGTGTGAGAAGGATAGAGTAGGAAAGACATACTACTTAATTCGCGTGGGTTTGTTTTTATTAAACAATGCAAGCATTATAAAAAGGTATGTCAGATAAACGACCGAGGGGATCCACCTCTAGTTTATCTTTGGCATCAGAACCTCTTTCACATGCTTAACGGTGCAACCTACATTAAAAAGATATGTGAGATAAACGACCGAGGGTATCCACCTTCAGTTTATCTTTGGCATCAAAACTCTTTCATAAGCTTACGTTTGTTTTTATGCTTAACGGTGCAAGTTTCACTAAAAAGGTATGTTAGATAAACAATTGAGGGTATTCACCTCTAGTTTATCTTTGGCATCAAAACCTCTTTCATAAGCTTACATTTGTTAAGCTGCCTAACGGTGTAAGCTTCACTAAAAAGGTATGTCAGATAAACGACTGAGGGTATCCACCTCCAGTTTATCTTTGACATCAAAACCTCTTTCATAAGCTTACGTTTGTATTTATGCTTAACGGTGCAAGCTTCACTAAAAAGGTATGTCAGATAAACGACCGAGGGTATCCACCTCCCGTTTATCTTTGGCATCAAAACCTCTTTCATAAGCTTACGTTTGTTAAGCTGCCTAACGGTGTAAGCTTCACTAAAAAGGTATGTCAGATAAACGACCGAGGGTATCCACCTCCAGTTTATCTTTGGCATCAAAACCTCTTTCATAAGCTTACGTTTGTTAAGCAGTCAGTTCTTTGAACTAACTGTAAGACACTCTTACGAATACGTGAAAGCCGACTACCAGAAAGATTACCGTGAGTTCCTTCACAAATCTATCTTTGACATCATGATCTTTCACGTTTTCTTCAAAAGTGACAAATCTTATTTATACATTTCGTATCATTTCAGTAAATCTCAATTTACGTATATACTTGGTTCGGTATACCATTTATCAGTTTCTAATTCTTTATTTCGCAGCAATGCTCAGTTCTCATTTATACCGTTTAAAAGCACATAAACAATTTATATGATTTTGCAAACAGATATTCTTTCCGGTCCATAAAGATTAGTAATGTGACAAAGTTCCTATTTGGGCCTGATATCGTATAATGGAAAGGGGATCCCAGGAAAGATCAGGGTCATAATGAGACCACTTTAAATCTAATATTTCATAGACAAAACCTTCTCTCTCATCATACACGCAACAGCTCTTTCTTTGAGTACTTTATTGCTTCATCACACTCCTCAATTTACTTTACTTATCCGAAGGTTTTTGAAATGCGAAAGAGTTACATTTTGCCATTTCAAAAACATCTGAGTAATTTGGTAACGTGACAAAGTTCCCGTTTGGGCCTGCTGATCAGGACACGTAAAAGATGTCAGTCGAAAGAGTCCTAAGACACCTCTCATGACATAACCTTTATCTCTTACGAGTAGAGTTTAACATCTCTTACTTTGGGTACTCTAGTGCTTCATCACATTCTTAGATATACTCAAACGTGGTTGAAAGTGTTTTAAAACGAAAACTTAAAGAAAGCATATAGAAAGCTTAAATCTCACATAACTTACTCAGTCGGTAAAACCGAACCAAGGAAATCTCATTTCATATCGGTTATGGACTTAAGCTGCAAATCTAAAAATTAAACCGATGTGCGGTATATGCACATAATTTGCATAAGTTATAACTTTTAGAAAATCAATTAGCGGGAGAGCCTGAAACTCTGATACCACTATTGGGTCACGAACAATTCAAAACCCGTCAATTGGCCTAAGCAGTGGAAAGACCGTAAAAAAAATTTATGTCTAACTTAAGGCAAGGATTAAATAAGGTATGTCAGATAAACCACGGAGGGTGTCCACCTCCCGTTTATCTCTAACATCAAAACCCAATTTAATCCCTATACAGATCTACTCCTTAACTGAATTCTAAAACTTTAATTTATTTACAAATTAAATAGATTAATATAACATTAATACCTTGATCCAAATTCGAATTGGACCGCAGAAGACTCGGAAGGCCGAATCAGAGACACTCTTCTCCTCGGAGTATTAGACGTCTGATACCTCTATCGAATGTCTATTAAGACGACCAGAGAGTGGCTTACTTCTTCTGCCAGAAATACCGAAAACCGCGATACTCGCAAAAACACTATTCATCGAGATACAGACTAAATAAAATATCTTCGTGACTCACAATTATCCAAATATGGAATACCGCTTCTTTCACAAAAATACTATTTTTCGAATCCCATAAACAACCGTATACGAGAAAGAGAGAAAGTATATTTATCGATACGATCCTGAGTTAACAGATACGAGTCGATTTTAGTGCTTCTTTATCTCTCCCCCTACCCCTCTATTTATAGTAAAATGAGGAGGTTACCAATCACCAAAAATACCCTTGAAAAGGTGAAAAGAAAAGACCAAAATACCCCTTAGAGATAAGCATGATGACATGGAAATTTTTTCACAAAAATATCTCCCTTCATCCTTGCCTACCTCATTTTTATTATTTTTTATTTTTATTTATTTATTTTTAATTAAGATTTTAATTAATTTTTAATAAAGGTTTTAATTTGATAATAACTTTCATTCCAAATTCAAAACCATAATCAATAATTAAAATCTAAATTAAATATATATAAATATACATAAACATATAATTGTTCTCAACAATTATATTTCTCAGGGTTTGGTATTGGTTTGGTTGCGGTATGATTTTATACAACGTATCGTATAAGTTTATAAATTCAACCGTTGTTTTTGCTTGTCATCTTATATGACATATATAATTTAATCATATCATATATAATTAATTATAACCATCTTAATATTAATTATAACTTATTTATAATTAATCATTAAGATTCTCTGATTAGCTCCTATATGGTGTGACCTAATAGGATCTGTGTTATGTTGGTAAATAGAATTAAAACCATTTTAACTTCTATAATCATAGGAGGCATCTGACATATGCGCTATAACCATCCAATTACACAGATGATGTTGTACTTATGCAATATCACGATCCACTAAACATTTTAATTAGTCGTGTTAATTCTTTCGTCTCACAGTATCAGATTAGTTTCAAGGTAGGTGTGTTTCATCCTTGCAAACTTAATCTTTTCTCGAAACTAAGCAAACTTATCAAATATAATTACTCTTGTAATTATACTGCATGCAGATAATCCTACTCTATCATGGGGCCCAGTGATATTGTAACTCATTTAGAGATACGAGGGACATTAGTACTTTCGGTAAACCATCACTACCTCAACTAAGCTATGTATACCGAAAAGCTACCATTATGATAGCGTTTTACCAACAGCGTTAGATGACAATCACGCATACACATCTCTTAGTAGGAAATATGAATACCTCATACTTTAGAACTTAACACTGAATAAAAACATTAATGACACGTACACAATTCCATTTAATGTTTCATTCGAGGTCTGTCAAATACCATGTTCCTCTAACATTTATTAATGTGATTAAAACGACATCTCATGTCTATGTTTTGCAAAACTTAACCATCTTTTAATCCACATTCTAACCTTGTAACGGTAAGTTAGTGTTCACAATTCCAGTTATTAACTCTAGTCAGCTAATTGTTGGGTTACGAACAGTTCAAAATCTGTCAATTAGCCTAAGCAGCGGAAAGACCGTAAAACAAAAATTTTACGTCTGACTTAAGCCGAGGATTAAGCGGGGTATGTCGGATAAACCATAGAGGGTGTCCACCTCCCGTTTATCCCTAACATCAAAACCCTACTTGATCCCTAAACATATCTACTCCTTAATTGAATTCTAAAACTTTAATCTACTTGCAAATTAAATAGATTAATATAACATTAATACCTTGATCCAAATTCGAATTGGACCGCAGAAGACTCGGAAGACCGAATCACAGACGCTCTTCTCCTCGGAGTATCAGACGTCTGATACCTCTACCAGATGTCCACCAGGACGACCAGAGAACGACTTACTTCTTCTGCCAGAAATACCGAAAGCCGCGATATCCCGCAAAAACACTATTCACCGAGATACGGACTAAATAAAATATCTTCGTGAATCGCAGTTATCCAAAATATGGAATACCGCTCTAACACAAAAATACTATTTTCCGAATCCCATAAACAACCGTATACAAGAAAAAGAGAAAGTATATTTATCGATACGAATCCGAGTTAACGAGTACGAATCGATTTTGGTGCTTCTTTCTCTCTCCCCCTACCCCTCTATTTATAGTAAAATGAGGAGGTGGCCAATTACCAAAAATACCCTTGAGAAATGTGAAAGGACAAAAATACCCCTTATGGATAAGTTTGATGACATTTCATATATATCAACACTTTGATATTTTCATGCCACATGTTGGCATGCCGACATGTTTTTTATTTATTTTTAATTAAGATTTTAATTAATTTTAATTAAGGTTTTAATTTGATAAATGACTTTCATCCCAAATTCAAAACCATAATCAATAATTAAAATCTAAATTAAATATATATAAATATACATAAACATATAATTGTTCTCAACAATTATATTTCTCAGGGTTTGGTAATTGGTTTGGTTGCGGTATGATTTTATACAACGTATTGTATACGTTTATAAATTTAACCGTTGTTTTTGCTTGTCATTTTACATGATGTATATAATTTAATTATATCACATATAATTAATATAATTATCTTAATATTAATTATAACTATTTATAATTAATCATTAAGATTCTCTGATTAACTCCTATACGGTGTGACCTAATAGGATCTGTGTTATGTTGGTAAATAGAATTAAAATCATTTTAATTTCTATAATCATAGGAGGCATCTGACATTTGCGCTATGACCATCCAGTTACACATACGACGTTGTACTTTTGCAATATCACAATACACTAAACATTTTAGTCGTGCTAATTTTTTCGTCTCACAATATCAGATTAGTTTCAAGGCAGGTGTGTGTCATCCTTGGAAACTTAATCTTTTCTCGATCTTGAGCAGACTTATCAAATATAATTACTCTTGTAATTATACCGCATGCAGATAATCTTACTCTATCAAGGGGTCCAGTGATACTGTAACTCGTATCAAGATACGAGGGACAATAGTACTTTCAGCAAACCATCACTACCTCAACTAAGCTATGTATACCGAAAAGCTACCGTTATGACTGCGTTTTACCGACAGCGTTAGATAGGAATCACACATACACATCTCTTAGTAGGAAAGATGAATACCTCATACTTTAGAATTCAACACTGAATGAAAACATTAATGACACGTACACAATTCCATTTAATGGTTCATTCGAGGTCAGTCAAATACCATGTTCCTCTAACATGTATTCATGTGATTAAAACGACATCTCATGTCTATGGTTTGTAAAACTTAACCATCTTTTAATCCACATTCTAACCTTGTAACGCTAAGTTAGTGTTCCTGCTAATTACTTGGTTAGAGACATTTAAGAATATATATTATCTATATTATGAAGTTTCACAATTCCAATTATTGACTCAAGTCAGATAAAGGAATGATTCATAAATTCAATAATACTCAAGGTAACAAAATGACAGTTTATTAATCACTCAATTCATGAACAAAGCTTTATAATAATTTATCGTATTATTGACTTCTAGATTATTACAAACTACCAATCTCCCACTTAAGCTAGAAGCTAATCATCGTAGGCTCTAGTTACACGAATCTCTAAATTTCAAAAAATCTCATAGATCTAAAGAAAAACTCATAACCAATCTCCTATGTGTCTCAGACCCATAGAAGCTGTATGCAACTGGTGCTTGGTTTGAGGAAGAGGTTTCGTGAGTGGATCAGCTGTGTTGCTGGCTGTGTCAACTCTACATATATTTACATCACCTCTATTTACGATTTCTCGTATCAGGTGATAACGTCGTAAAAACATGCTTGGATCTCGAGTGCGATCTCGGTTCTTTGGCCTGAGCTATAGCTCCATTGTTATCACAATAGAGGTCCACAGGTCCTTGAGCACTTAGAACCACTCCAAGTTCGCTAAGGCACTTCTTGATTCAGAACCCTTCTTTGCTGCTTCGGATGCAGCTATGTACTCAGCTTCGGTTGTTGAGTCTGCTGTAGTCTCCTGCTTTGAGCTCTTCCAGCTCACAACCCCTCCGTTTAGTATGAACACATACCCGGACTGTGCTTTCGAATCATCTCGATCGGTTTGGAAACTTGCATTAGTGTAATCGTTTATCACGAGCTCGGAGTCACCACCATATACGAGAAACATATCCTTAGTTCTTCTTAAGTACTTAAGGATATTCTTTGCAGCATTCTAGTGCTCCATGCCTAGATTTGCCTGATATCTACTCGTCACACTTAAAGCGTACGAGACATCAGGGCGAGTGCACAACATGGCGTACACGATAGAGCCTATAGCTGAAGCGTATGGCACTCTACTCATTATGCTTCGCTCATCAGTTGTCGAAGGACACTGAGTCTTGCTAAGATGCGCACCATGATTCATTGGCAGGAATCCTTTCTTAGAATCCTGCATGCTAAACCTGTTTAGCACTTTGTCAATGTACGTGCTTTGACTTAATCCTATAAGTCTTTTCGATCTATCACGATAGATCTTTATGCCTAGTATATAGACAGCCTCGCCTAAGTCCTTCATTGAGAACACTTTCTTTAATGAAGACTTAGCCTTTTGCAACATAGGAATGTCGTTTCCCATTTAGAGTATGTCATCTACATATAAGATTAGAAAGGCGATGGCACTCCCACTAGTTTTTCTGTACACACACAGCTCTTCTTCGCATCTGACGAAGTCAAACTTTTTGACTTCTTCATCAAACCGAAGATTCCAACTCCGTGACGCTTGCTTCAATCCATAAATTGATTTACGAAGCTTGCATATCTTCCCAGCGTTCTTTGGATCCTCAAAACCCTTAGGTTGTGTCATATACACATCATCTTCTAAATTTCCATTTAAGAAAGCGGTTTTGACATCCATCTGCCATATTTCATAATCATGAAATGCGGCAATTGCTAGGCATATCCGAATCGACTTAAACATAGCCACGGATGAAAAAGTTTCATCATAATCAACTCCTTGAATTTGTTTGAAACCTTTCGCTACCAACCGTGCTTTGTATACAATCAACTTACCATCCATGTCTGTTTTTCTTTTAAAAATCCATTTGTTTGCTATGGGTTTAACCCCATCAAATGGCACAACTAGGTTCCACACCGTGTTGTCATACATGGACTATATTTCGGATTCCATGGCCTCTAGCCATTTATCAGAGTCAGGCCTATCTATTGCTTCCGCATAGGTCATAGGATCTTCAGTATCATATACTGAGACCTCGTGCAGTCCCAAGTATCTCTCGGGTGCTCGGACTGTCCTTACAGACCTACGTAGCACTTTGACCTTCGGTTTGTTGAACTTGATCTGCAATTATTTGCGGATTTGGTTCTACTTCAACTTGCGTTGAAGTACTTGAGCTCGGGACTAGAACCTCCTCCACAACTACTTGTGGATTTGATTCTTCCAGATGCTGTTCAACCGAACTATCAAGTGGTGGGTTAATCTGATCTGGTTCAGATACTGTACTGTGCGATGTATCTCGAATTTCTTCAAGTATTACATTACTCCCACTACTTCCTTCTGCGAGAAACTGTTTCTCCAAAAATACACCAATACGAGCAACAACTATTTTGTTCTCGACCTGGTGATAGAAGTAATGTCCTTTTGTTTCCTTAGGATATCCTACGAAAAAGCATTTGTCAGACTTGGGATCAAGTTTGCCAGACGTCGAACGTTTGACAAATACTTCGCAACCCCATATTTTAAGATAAGACATATTTGGGACTTTCCCAAACCATAACTCGTATGGAGTCTTTTCTACTGACTTAGACGGGACCATATTTATCGTTCGTGCAGCAGTTTCTAGTGCGTACCCCCAAAAAGATTTCGGAAGAGTGGCATTACTCATCATAGATCAGACCATGTCTAGCAGGGTTCGATTTCGTCTCTCAGAAACACCATTCCATTGTGGTGTCCCCGAAGGCGTGAGTTGTGAAACTATTCCACATTATTTTAAGTACGTTATAAACTCATGACTCAAGTATTCGCCTCCACGATCAGATCGTAAGGCCTTAATACTCTTGTTTAATTGATTTTCTACTTCAGCCTTGAATTCCTTGAACTTTTCAATGGATTCGGACTTATGTCTCATCAAGTAGACATAACCGTATCTACTGTAATCATCAGTAAACATGATAAAGTAAGAATAACCATTTCTTGTACAAGTACTCATAGGTCCGCATACATCAGTATGTACGAGTCCCAGTAAGTCACTTGCCCTTTCGCCCTTTTTGGAGAAAGGCGCTTTGGTCATTTTTCCACGTAAACAAGATTCGCACGTGTTAATTGATTCAAGATCAAAATTTCCAAGAAGTCCATCTTTATGCAACTTCTCGATGCGTTTCTCGTTTATATGACCAAGGCGACAATGCCACATGTAAGTCGTCCTTTCATGAGACGCTTTGATTCGTTTATTAGTTATGTTGAACACGGGTTTTTCTAATTGTAATATATACAAACCATTCATCATACAAGAGGATCCATAATATAACTTTCTTTTATATATTGAGCAACTATTGTTCTCTGTTACAGAAGAGAACCCATTCGTCTCTAAACATGAGATCGAAATGATGTTCTTGGAAATGCTAGGAACAAAATAAACATTTTATAGTTCCAATACAAGTCCGCTAGGCAAATACAACTCTATATTTCCAACGGTTACGGCTGCAACCTTTGCTCTGTTTCCAACTTGGAGTTGTACTTCCTTGTTACATAATTTCCTCCTATTCTTTAGTGCCTGCACATTTGAACAAATATGAGCAAATGATCCAGTATCTAATACCCAATCATTAATAGAGGTAGTAACGTTAATTTCAACAACGAATATACCTGAGGATGAAGCTTTGGAAACGTTTCCAAAATTCACGTCCGCTAGATATTTCGGGCAGTTTCTTTTCCAGTGACCTTTTACTTTGCAGTAAAAGCAGTCAGAGGCATCAGATACCTTCACCTTGGGAGGATTGGGTTTAGCAATCTTTTTCCCTTTGCCCTTGTACTTCGAGGCCACTTTCTTCGTTGATTTCTTCACCTTTCTTTGACCAGCCCGAATCATGAGGACAGATGTATTCTTCTTTATGTCATCATCTGCGATCCTCAACATCCCCTGCAACTCTTGCAGACTCTTCTCCATTCCCAACATATGATAGTTCATTATGAAATTCGAAAAGCTGGGAGGGAGGGAGTGAAGGATAACGTCCGTTGCGAAATCTAATTCCATCGGAGCGTTCATTTTCTGCATCTGCTCAACATCGCTTGTCATACGAAGCATGTGAGAGCTGATAGAACCACCTTCATTTAACTTATGATTAAGTAGGGATGTGACCACTTTATATTTCTCCGCACGAGCCTGCTCTTGAAACATGTTCTTGAGCTGCTCGCACATCTCGTAGGTCTTAGTGTCCATGAATCGACGCTGCAATTCAGGAACCATAATTCCTACTAGGAGACTTTGTACATCAAGCTCATCATCCTTGTGCTTGTTGTACAAAGCGATCTAATCTGCTTCACCTCCAGCAGGCTCAGCAGGGATTGGTTTGTTCATAACATAATCCTTTTTCTCGCGTCTTAGTACGGTGGTGATGGCACGAAACCAATCAGTAAAATTTGATCCGTCCACCTTCAGAGTTTGTTTCTCGAGTAGGGAACGTAGTGAAAAGGACGATTCTTTAGCTATATTTCTATAACGTTAAGAGTAAAGATTTTTAGCTTTGTTCATGTTATGTTCTATTCAAATAATAAAACTCCCACTGCAAATTTGTTCTATTCCCTTTTGCAGTAGGACCAAGATTCTTATTTTTACTAATATATGAGTCAGCTGTTACGCATAACCCGGCTATTAGTTATTTTAGGTAAGCCATCTTGCTAATCACAACTCTTTGTGATTCTTGGTTTCGTTAAAACATCGTATGTTTTTAACGAAGACTTTGCCGCAAGCCCAAAACGTTTTTGGAAATCATTGGTAAGTAACCTCACTCTACTTGGTTCGTTATGTCTTACATAAACCTTGACCACCAAAGGTAAAAGGCGATGCCTACTGAGTAGAGAACCGTCAACCGATGAACAATAGTGTGAGAAGGATAGAGTAGGAAGGGCATACTACTTAATTCGCGTGGGTTTGTTTTTATATATAAAAATCACAAGCATTCTAAAAAGGTATGTCAGATAAACGACCAAGGGGATCCACCTCCAGTTTATCTTTGGCATCAGAACCTCTTTCACATGCTTAACGGTGTAAGCTTCACTAAAAAGGTGTGTCAGTTCTTTAAACTAATTGTAAGATACTCTTACGGATACATGAAAAACCGTCTGCCAGAAAGATCATCGTGAGTTCCTTCACAAATCTATCTTTGACATCACGTTCTTTCACGTTTCCTTGAAAGTGATAAATCTCATTTGTACATTTCGTAATATCTCGGTAAATCTCAATTTACGTATATACTTGGTCCGGTATATCATTTATCAGTTTCTAATTCTTTATCTTGTAACAATGCTCAGTTCTCATTTATACCGTTTAAAAGCACATAAACAATTTATATGATTTTGCAAACAGATATTCTTTCCAGTCCATAAAGCAATTAGTAATGTGACAAAGTCCCCATTTGGGCCTGATGTCGTATTATGGAAAGGGGCTCCCAGGAAAGATCAGGGTCACCGGGGACCTTATTAGTTCTAATCTTTCCTAGACATAGCCTTATTTCTCATCGTACGCGCAACAGCTCTTACTTTGAGTACTTTATTGCTTCATCACACTCCTTAATTTACTTTACTTATCCGAAGGTTTTCGAAATGCGAAAGAGTTACATTTTGCCATTTCAAAAACATCTGAGTAATT
Source organism: Eleocharis quinqueflora (assembly GCA_964058865.1). Classification (NCBI taxonomy): domain Eukaryota; kingdom Viridiplantae; phylum Streptophyta; class Magnoliopsida; order Poales; family Cyperaceae; genus Eleocharis; species Eleocharis quinqueflora. Next base: position 109,064 of record CAXKVX010000120.1, on the reverse strand, counting down.
TGGTAACGTGATAAAGTCCCCGTTTGGGCCAGCTAATCAGGACACGTAAAAGAGATCAGACGAAAGAGTCCTAAGACACCTCTCATGTCATAACCTTTATCTCTTACGGGTGGAGATTAACAGTTCTTACTTTGGGTACTTTATTGCTTCATCACATTCTTAGATATACTCAATTGCGGTTGAAAGTGTTATAAAATGAAAACTTAAATAAAGCATACAGAAAGCTTAAATCACATTTAACTTCCTCAATCGGTAAAACCGAACCGAGGAAATCTCATTTCATTTCGGTTTTGGACTTAAGCTGCAATTCAAAGAATAAACCGATGTGCGGTATATGCACCTAATTTGCATAAGTTATAACTTTTAGAAAATCAATTAGCGGGAGAGCCCGGTGCTCTGATACCATTGTTGGGTTACGAACAGTTCAAAACCCGTCAATTGGCCTAAGCAGCGGAAAGATCGTAAAACAAAAATTTTACGTCTGACTTAAGCCGAGGATTAAGCGGGGTATGTCGGATAAACACCAGAGGGTGTCCACCTCCCGTTTATCCCTAACATCAAAACCCTACTTGATCCCTAAACAGATCTACTTCTTAATTGAATTCTAAAACTTTAATCTACTTACAAATTAAATAGATTAATATAACATTAATACCTTGATCCAAATTCGAATTGGACCGCAGAAGACTCGGAAGACCGAATCACAGACGCTCTTCTCCCTGGAGTATCAGACGTCTGATACCTCTACCAGATGTCCACCAGGACGACCAGAGAACGGCTTACCTCTTCTGCCAGAAATACCGAAAGCCGCGATATCCCGCAAAAACACTATTCACCGAGATACGAACTAAATAAAATATCTTCGTGAATCGCAGTTATCCAAAATATGGAAGACCGCTCTAACACAAAAATACTATTTTCCGAATCCCATAAACAACCGTATACAAGAAAAAGAGAAAGTATATTTATCGATACGAATCCGAGTTAACGAGTACGAATCGATTTTGGTGCTTCTTTCTCTCTCCCCCTACCCCTCTATTTATAGTAAAATGAGGAGGTGGCCAATTACCAAAAATACCCTTGAGAAATGTGAAAGGACAAAAATACCCCTTATGGATAAGTTTGATGACATTTCATATATATCAACACTTTGATATTTTCATGCCACATGTTGGCATGCCGACATGTTTTTTATTTATTTTTAATTAAGATTTTAATTAATTTTAATTAAGGTTTTAATTTGATAAATGACTTTCATCCCAAATTCAAAACCATAATCAATAATTAAAATCTAAATTAAATATATATAAATATACATAAACATATAATTGTTCTCAACAATTATATTTCTCAGGGTTTGGTAATTGGTTTGGTTGCGGTATGATTTTATACAACGTATTGTTTACGTTTATAAATTTAACCGTTGTTTTTTCTTGTCATTTTACATGACGTATATAATTTAATTATATCACATATAATTAATATAATCATCTTAATATTAATTATAACTATTTATAATTAATCATTAAGATTCTCTGATTAATTCCTATACGGTGTGACCTAATAGGATCTGTGTTATGTTGGTAAATAGAATTAAAACCATTTTAATTTCTATAATCATAGGAGGCATCTGACATTTGCGCTATGACCATCTAGTTACACAGACGATGTTGTACTTATGCAATATCACGATCCACTAAACATTTTAGTCGTGCTAATTCTTTCGTCTCACAATATCAGATTAGTTTCAAGGCAGGTGTGTGTCATCCTTGCAAACTTAATCTTTTCTCGATCTTAAGCAGACTTATCAAATATAATTACTCTTGTAATTATACCGCATGCAGATAATCTTACTCTATCAAGGGGCCCAACGATACTGTAACTCGTATCAAGATACGAGGGACAATAGTACTTGGTTAAGTGAATACGAAGAAAGTGAAGATGAGGAAGCTGAAGTTAACCTCGGGGGAGGAGAAGTTGAAAACAAGCTAGCCCTCATCGGAAAGAAACCAAGGGCGTGCATGGAAAATAACACTTGATATTATAAAAGAACAAGGCATGACATACTCGGAGAAGATCCGCATCATAAAACGAACGACTCAAGCTAAGGATGACTATGCTAGAGAGCAAGAAGAAGCCTTAATGAGGGGGTGAAAGACCGATATGCATTCCTAAGACAGACTCCACCAAGATGATAGAGAAGCCTTTGAATTTTGCAAGAGTAGATGCTTGTGTACAAGAGAAGACAATTCAATTAAAGGCAAAGACTACAAGTGATCAATAATTAGAGGCCCCTAGCTGAGCTAATACAGTAGTATTTGACCTCTCTAAATATCATGAAGAGTCTAGCAATGATGAGTCTTGTGATTTGGATAAAGATCAAGAATCATTTAATGTAACTATGCTTAAAGAGTGCTTGATGAGTTCAAAAAGTCTATGGATGTTAAAGATGCTATGGTAAATGATCTTAAGTCTAAGATTGAATTGCTACAAACTAGAGTTAATGACCTTGAGATCAAAGCCAATTTACATAAAGAAAATGAATTAAAAGAAACACATCCTTGGGCTTCTAAATTTGTTAAGTTTGTTAAATCTTCAAACCATAACACTAAAATTGACTATGATAAGATGTATATTGGTCAAGGTCCACATGATAAGATTGGTCTTGGATTCGTAAAGGAACAATCTGCTAAAATTGAAAGCAACCTAAGCCAAATGAAAACCTATTCGAACAAAAAATCATGCATATATGTATAACAAAAGATACATTAAGAGAACCAAGTTCACTAAACATAATTCTAGAAAGGTGATAAATAAACCTAGAGTTAGAAATGATTATAGGGTTACCAACTAACATAGAGCTCAACCACCAAAGCTTTATGTTAAGGATATGTATGGTAGATTCTATGAACTACATGATAACAAAAAACTTGATAACAATTTCCAAAGAAAAAGGTATAATGATGCTTTGCAACCAATACATAACCCTAGAAATGTGATAAATGATCATAAAAATCTGAATAGCAATTTTCAAAGAAAAATATACAATAATGTCTATCAATCAACATCTCATCCAACAAACATAAAGAATTTTCATGATAAATATAGACCAGCGATGAGCTATTGAGACCAATTAATAATAATAACCATGATCATAGCAATATTAACTCCATGACAACCTTTTGTTTGTTTTGTTTGAAATTTGGACATCAAGAATGTTTTTGTCGTTTTAGAAAAGAAATTTTTTTGGAACCACTTGTTATTTCAAGCACAAGTGGTACCAAATCGATTGTTTAGAGAGTCACTAGACTCCCCCAATTTTATTTTCATTTTTATATTGTGTTTAGGGGGACTAATGTAATAAAATGTATGATTCAATACCCTTTTGATTAAATTATAAGTTTTATGAATCGTAGTTGATCTTTTTATTCAAATCATAACTCATTCTAAGCATTTGCATGAGTTTAAACATCATTTGAAAGCTGAACTGAGCTCTATTAACATCAAAGACTAAATTTGGAGCATAACAGTAAATTAAAACACAACTAAATGCAAAAGTAGGTGCTTGCATTGTGGAACCCATTACAGCGAGTCAGGGAGGCGTTATTACGGATGGAAACCCATTATAATGGGTTAAAGGATAAAAAACTAGTCGTTGGAGGTTTAAATATGAGTTGCATTACAGCAGAAAGGAGAGAGAATCGTTATAATGGTTGGAAACCTGTTATAACGGGTAGGCAATTTGTTGCAACGGGTTGCTATAACGCATGAGAAGTTTTCTGCTATTTAAGGCATTCCTTCCTCTCCAAGTTACTCTATTCTTACCAAAATTGAAATTAGACCTTTGAGCTCTATTCTTGCTGAAACCCTAGCTCAAAATGCTCTTCAAATTCTCCAAAATTCTCAAGAGATCAATCTAATTTCTGTGGTGCTCAAGCAATTTCAAGAATTCATTATGTTGTAAGTTTTCTCATGGTTCTCACCTCCCTCATGGCACCTCCAAAATTACCATTTGTTTACAACAAGAAAAGAAAAGAGGTAAAAAACAATTAAAAAAGAAACCAAAGGGCCATGGCACAAAGGGAGAACTTTCCCTTTCTTACACACCAACTCGATACTGGTACAAGCTCCAATCCGAGTAAAAATCTTACACCTATACCTCCACTTTCTAATTCAGAGCCTAACCTTTATCTTCTCAACCTACACAAAATCCTTCTTCCTTTCAACCAGAACAACAAATACTCTTTAACCCTTGGGCCAATTCATCACAAATCGAATTCTATATCGATCGGCCTTTGGATTCTCTATCTTCCATAACAACTTCAAGAATAGATCCATTTTCGATACCTTTGTGTTTATGATAAATGAGGACAATCAAATAAGTGAATGAGAGTATAATCACAAGCTATTGACTTTTGGGCATGGAGACCCTTGATTGAATTGAACCACCAATTTGCATTGAGTCCGATAAGGGTTTTGTATGCCAATATGAGACCAACCAAGGAACCGTTTGAGGTAACCACCTATTTTTATGATCAAGAAATCCCCATTAATGCCCAAACCTTATCCGAAGTCTTTGGTATTGTTGAAAATGGTGAGGAAGTAGATGTATACCACAAGTGGCCACAACATGAACAATCCTTTACTGAAAACAAGAAATGATTAGGTGCTCAAGACCCACACAAGGACCATTCCGACTCTAAACTTCCCTTATTCCGTAGATTGTTGTTTCTTCTCAAAAATAACATTCTTATACTCAGAAAATGCCTCAAACAAATGGGTTTCTCCTTAGGCATCTCATTGCCAAGGATAAAGTGGTAAACATTTCTTTCATCATCCTAAACCACATGAGAATGACCTAATCATCAAACAAATGAGCTTGCCATACCCTCATATCTTGATTTGGATACTTGTGCATTAAAACACCATAATCCCTCTCAATCCAAAGAAGCCCAATCCTATCATATACCTATCGGCTAATCTCATTACCTTCCTTGGAAAGAATGGTTGGATTAAGAAGAATTTTACTTGGGAACCGAAACCCAAGCCAATAAATGAGTGGATAAGGAAGGAGGGAGCACAACACAACCAATATACCGATCCAGATGCTCCACAAGTCATGGAGGAAGAGTCTATACCGAGTATGCCTCATGCCAATACTTCTTCATACATGCCACCTCCACTCTACCAATGATATCAAATCCCTCAAGATTACTCTTCATACAATCCTCAAACCTTCAACCCAATGCCTCCATATGCCTTCTCAAACATTGAAGAAGGAACTTATTATGTCTCTCAACAAGTGTACCACTTGTCTTTGTATGAGAAGCACAACTTCGCTAGAGTGCATGAGAGACTTGACAATCAAAATAAGTTCAACTCCATGGTCCGGACTAATTGGAACCAACAATTCGAAACTTAGAATGATGATTGCTATGATCCAACCGGACCCAAAGCTCAAATGGAAGGGGTAAATAAAGCAACTACTCAAATCAATCTGGAAGGTGAACATCAAGAGAGTAGTGATGATGAGTAGGAGTAGATTAGGATAGTTTTTTTTGTCTATGCTCCTTAGATACTTTTCGTGTTTTATTATGATGTTTTGTATGCATGATCTTGACTATTACTATATTTTTTGCATCTTTTATGAGTTATCTCTTGCATATATTTTGATATGTCTCTTGATTATTGCTTCTTTCTATTCTTGAAATTGCAAATCCTAATTGAAAATTCTGACTTGTGCTTTAATTGTAAAACTTATATCATTAAGGGAGAGCAAATTTAGAATTTAACTTGCTTATAAACAAATGCTAAAATTCAAGAGAGCTTTTCTAATTTAGCCTTTTGCCATATTTTGCAAAAAGAGGGAGAAATATAATGATGTGCAACATATGTTATGCACGTCATATATGGTTTTGCAAATTGCCAAAAAGGGAAGTTTGTTGGATTAAACTCATCTCTTGTTTGACAAATTGCAAAACAAATCAGTACTAACCTTGCACAATTGAGTTTTTTGGAGATGCAGGTTAACACACGTACACAATAGAGATGAAAAGGCTCAAATATGCATATACAAGTCAAGACATACTCAAAGACATCAAGAGCAAGCATATTGGGCATTTCCAGAGCCATGCATTACCATAACGCATGCTCAACCCATCACAATGGGTGCCTAACCTGTCATAATGGGTGCCTGACCCGTCACAATGGGTTCAAGAGGAGAAGAGCTTGAGCAAAAAGGATTTTCCAGAGCCATGCATTGATGTAACACATCAGAGACCCGTCACAACGGGTTTCCAATCCGTCATAACGGGTCCCCAACCCGTCACAACGGGTTACTGCTCAAGATGGCCCAGAAGTCAGTGGAAGAAGCACACAAGGGCATTTCTGGAAAGATGCCAACCCGTTATAACGGATTCTGTAATGTGTTACACACTTCAAGATATGCTCAGCCTATATATACCTTGAGGATACGAACCTGGAAGACATCTGAAACTCCCTAAGCTTTCAAGCATTCAATTGAGCATCAAAAGAATATTAGAGCCTTCTCATACAGTTGCCTAACATGAGGGACTTAGGATAGCTACAATCATCTAATTATCAATCCGAGAACACATATTCTTGCTAGTTTCTTGCCTTTGGTGCGCTTCATTGTGTTGTCAAGTAGTGCATCCATGTCCTTGATTGTGTAGTCAATCAGACCTTTGCCTTGTAGAGTGGTATAGCCCCTTGCATAGATTTAGGTACCTAAGGTTGATTTGCTTATTAAGAAGAAACTAAAGATATGTTTCGCAATTGTAAAGAACACTTATTGTTTAGTGGAATCGGTTCCTGAAGAAAGTTTTGGTTTCAAGAGTCCCGTGGATGTAGGCTTAGTTTGTTTATAGGCCAAAACAAGTTATATTGTGTGTTCTTGTATTCTCTTGATTTTCTTGCTCTTTACTCTATCTCTTTATGATGAGTGTCATTGCATTCGCTTTATCTGAAGAAGCAAACTGCTCATCTAACACCTTCAGCAAGGATTTCACATTAGTCGGACCTTCAACTGAACCCCGAATTGTCGGAGAGAGCCTACTTTTTATGAACATGACACACAAGAAATTAGACCGCTCCCATTGTTCATAAAATCAATTTCTATAAGCTCATCCTCCAAAATCAGTTCTAGTGGTTGTTCCTTCCTAATAGCCAGATCAATATCCTTACAATCGAGGTCAAGCAAAACTGCTTCTTTCCATGCCTTAGTTATTAGACTTCAATTCAGAAACATCCAAAACTTTGGAATAAAAAAAGGATTCTACTAAATAACACAGAAGTTAAATTAGTGCATGCTTATACTCTATATTGAGACTTAGACTTTATACTATAATTTATCAAAGTAAATTAAGTTAATATCTATATGAATCAAATTTTTGCATAGTATTACATGTGGGCTAAATACGATACTTTAATTTTTTTTTCTTTGTGATATAACTAGATAATTATATTCCTACTGTCACGACCCGCAGCAGACCGTGATGCCGCGAATATTTAATCTTAAATATCCGCAAGGCCATTCCTTCTTAATACAGAAGATAATAATAAACAGAGCAAATGTCTAAAAATTTTAAACAACTTTTTATTTTATTCATTTAATCTTTTACAATATAACCAGGATCTCTGGTAGATCTAAGATCTTATCCCAACAATCAATCTCACGGTGCTAACCTAATACAAGTAAGGTCTGGTAAATCTGGACAACCATAATCACAAGGCTTACTTTACATAATCGTCTCCTAGTCTTCTAGACCAACGCCTGCGTCTTTCCTCGCAATCTATGAATAACCTGGAACCCACATCCATGTGGAAACATACAACAAGTACGGGATAAGATATAATCTCAGTGCGGGTTTTAGTTCCAGTACGTGAATTTATGCTAAATAAAGTTATTAGAATTAAAGAAAGATAAATAACCAGAAAGTAAAACCTAACTGGAATAATGCAAGTAATATCAATATCTCGGATAATAGAACCAAAGAACTACTGTATCAAATCTATCACCTCGGATAGCACAAGAACCACCATACCAAGTATATGATATAAGATAATCAACTCAGTCAGAACAGATATTTGTATCAAGTGTCATTAGGTCAAGCCAGATCACAAATCACACCACATGTATCTCTCACCGTCTCAAATCAAATCATAGGTCACATCACATGTATCTTGTACCGTGTCACTATCTCCCGTCTGTTGATCAAACAGACGCCATTCCAGGAGATCTTCCTAGCTCAAGTATACCAGGAGATTTAATCTCACGAGAGTTGTCCAGTGGAAGTAACCAATACTATTAGCGCTAACGTACAGCCGAAATCGGGGGCCAACCGCATCTCGATAGTGACAAAGATAATCAAACTTTCAATTCCAAGTTCCATTTCAGATCAGACAGAGTTTCAGAACTTTCAGACAGATCACATAGATTTCCAAATCAATTCAATTATCAGACTCTCAATTTCAGACAAGTCAGATCAAACAAGATTTCGGATAGAACAATAATCTTACAACATAGATCTCAATCGAGATGCCAAGTCAGACAAATCGAAAAACACGTATCAATCAGAACTAGACACCGAGTCAGATTCATCTATCACAAATCAGATATTTACTTATCAACATGTTTCATAGTTTTGGGACATCTATTTCTAATAATATGCAAAATTCCATAATTCCGAGTCAAATTGAATTATGTAACCTTTAATTCTAATTACCAAATTTAATAAAAATTCACGTAATTCCGCACCTGATCAAGTAGATTTGTTTCTTGATTTTTTATTGTCAGATTTCTGTTTCCAAGTCTTGATTGTCTGATTTTCCGTATTCTTGTATCTGTTCAATTGTTAATTACTATTAATACTGAACAAATATTTATTTATTATTCTATGTGTTTCGTCGTGACGTTAAAATTTGAAAGACTAGAAACTTAATTGCAACCCCACCCAATTACCGAAAATAAGAAAATCAAAGATACTCAGCTACACTAACAGAGATTACAAAAATTAATCGGATTTAGTTAAACTCACAAGAATATAAGAGATTTTGTGGAAAGCATATACATCTTGAATTCCAATAATTACCCACGCAAGAAGTAAATTAATAGCTACTAAGTGTACCAGCTCCATGTAATACTGTAATCAATTCACAATACCCCATTACCTTTTTTTAGACATTAATTATAGCACTGGGAGCGTGCCAACGAGACTGACACGTCACGGCTAAAGAATTTAATCTTTCTTCAATTCCGTGAATTCTTCTTCGATTCCACCTCTGCCCACTCGACATGTAGCAATGCTCACCTCAGTCGTCGTAAGAAGGATCAGATCGAAGGCTTCTAGAGTGCCACATAAGCTCGGAATTGCTTAAAGCTGAAGCGAATTAAGGCCTCATGCGATCTGGTGAAATCACCCGGTTGGCGAGTAAAACGAGTTAGAGAATTCTAGGCGATTAACACAGAGAATAAAGAAGAAGGGCTTGACCCGTTTGAATGTAAGAATCACCAAAAATAAGTATACATAACTCTAGTTATAGCCTTCGCAAGTCAGTCTGTCAAATTGATTCATTGTGAACCTTGACAGCAAGATCTTTATGCAGTAAAATATTAATAACTCTCTATGTACTTATCTGTTATTCGATTTCTTGATATCTATGGAAACTAGATTCAATGGTCTTTGCAATGAAATAAGAATCACCGAAAAAAGTATAACAAACTCTAGTAATAATCTTGGCAAGTTAGTCTGTCAAACTGGTTCATTGTGAACCCTGACAGCAAGACCTTTATGCAGTAAAACAACAATAATTCTCTGTGTACTTATCCGTTATTTGATTTCTTGATATCTATGAATACCGATAAGAAAACCTTTCCAATAAAATAAGAATCACCGAAAACAAATAAACAGTTCTCTAGTTATGGCCCTTGCAACTCAACCTAACAAACTGGTTCGTTCAGAAACTCGACATCATGACCTTTCTGCGGTAAAATCGCAATAACTTTTTGTATACTAACCCGTATTTAGAATTCTTAGATTCTATGAATATTAGATTGAATGATCTTTCCAAACAAACAAAAACCATTCAAAACAAGTAAACATAACTTTAGTTATTGCTCACGCAAATTAGACTATCAAAACAGAATTTTCAGAATGCACAAGACAGAGGCAAAAGCGATAGATACCAACTGTAAGAAATCTAATGATCTTAAATGTGAAAAATAATCAAGAATCAATCGTGTACCTCTAATCATTGCTTTTCTTTATGCAAGTTGTTGAAGTTTTCGAAAAGAACTGCGAGAAAATCGAAGAGCACTACTAGACAAGAGTTTTTCCCTTGTCTTGACAGTGTAACTTTAGGATCTCGATCAAGACCTTGTCTCTTTTCTCTCTATATGCTTCTCACTTATTATGTATGTGTGATAGAGTGATACAACTAATAATTCTCCATCAGAACTAAATATATTTATAATAAGTTAATAAATCACTCAATAGATGTCATCAAAGAGTGCATAAAATCAAGGACTGCGATCATTCTAGAATTTTTTTTTTTTGAAACGAGTGAGGGATCGCCTCACCACTTCATTTTCCATTAAAAGATAAACGAAGTTACACTTTTTTTTGTGAACCAGGCATAAACTGTTTGGTACCGACACACATCCAGGACGGTACCAGAAAACAGAGTTCCTGATTCCTTTTTTGACCCTACAACAGCTGATCAAGCTCACCCCTATACTCCTATCTATTTAACATATTTCCTCGCACCAGCACTCCCATCCCCGAGTGTTGGTGCCATATCTCTATTTGATATGCCATTTATAGAACCTAATTATGTTGTTTACCCTAAAGAGCATCTCCCCTTGTCTGCTTTTCACAGTATCGACAGAAGTACACACTGTCAAGAGATTCAAGCAATACAAAACAAAAACAAAATAGAAAATAGTTTGTTCTTCCATTAGAACACCATCAGAGCTCTCCCTTCATGTGTTTCATCTTTTCCCCAGGTGCTTTTATCTTCAATCTATCCATGAGCCTCTCCCCTCATCTCCAGCCAATTCTTGAGTTCTTTCCTTGTTTGTCCATCAAGATCACCTGTCCAATAAAACAACAGACCTTTTAGCTTTGCTACCATGGATGATCATTCTAGAATCAATTAATTAATCCAAGAATCCATAATAATTAATTAATTGATTACATATATAACCGGTGTATATGTGAAAAAGATTTTTGTAGTAATGATGCGACAAATACTTATCTAAACGCATTATTCGATCGTAATATTTACTGGTATGCTTAATTTTTTAGAAAGAATGATTTTTGACAACAATTTGATTTGCTAGTTTGAGAAACATATTCAACTGACGAGACTGCACAATTAATATTTTATTTCACTATTAGAAAAACGATTTCGGGAGACACTGGTTTGCAAAAACAATATGGAATTGGATTGCTAAATATAATGGCTTTTATAATCATTTACAGACAGTTAGAGACCTTTGGTATGTCCAAGCAGCAATTCCACTTAAAAATAATATTATTATAGAAATTGTTAGGGGGGGCAGTATTATGGTCAATTAAGATTGAAAGAAATAGTATATGTTTCAAGGAAAGTAAGTACAAAAAATTTCACTCGATAGGATTGAACATTATTAGATTAGCAGGGTTCTGGTGTAAAAACACTAAACAAGATCTGTTTTTTAAGCTATCCCTAGTTCTACCTCAAGATGTTGATAAATTAGCCAATAATTCTACATGTTTTTGTAATAATACCATTAGTAATGATGAATTACTGATATTATTACTTTAATAAATATGTCAAAGATGTAGGCATAGAGTCTGCATCTAGCTCTGGTTATTCAGGATGTAACTTGAATGAAATAGAAGATTAATATGTTTCTGACATAGAAATTGCACCAGTGAAGAAAGTGTATTTGACAGGTATGGAGATACCACCAGGGGACAAAGGGCATTCTCCGTTTCCTTTCGACCCCAACCTGAGTCCATGATGAGGAAGAAGATATGATGATCGATGATTTTTGTTGTTATGTCTATTGAGTATGGGACTTAGTTTTTGATGTATTTGTTTAGGTGTGAGAGAGAGAAAAATAATGTTTTGTATAACTCTAACTACAGCAGTATCGTTTTTTGAGTAAGCCAGGTAAAACTGTGAAACATTTAAACAACATACAGGTACTGAGGATCGAGATGAAAGACAGGAGACATGAAGGTTTAGTTGGCTATTAATTAGGCTGTAGATTTTAAGGGCTTAATGTTAGCAAATTAGTTTCTCTAGGTAGCTTATTAGTTTACTGTAAGACTCAGATTAATATTTCAATGAAATAGATGAAATCTCCCATTTCTGGATTAAAAAAATAATCACACTTTACATCTCTCTTTCTCTCTCACGCTCTCTTTCTTCCCTTCTTAGCTTTCGGTCGGAATTCTTCCTTCTTCCTTCTGGGTTCCAACTTCCAAGTTTTGGCATTTTGTGGAGATAGAGAGAAACCCAAAACAAAACAGAGGAAGTCAGAGACACGGAGAGAGAGGGGTGTGACCGTGTGAAGAGAAGATTCAAACAAATACTTGGCAGTTTCTGCCAAGATTTAAAAAAAAAAGAGAAGATTCAAACAAGGATAAAGCGGTACTGTACTTTCTCTTCTCAATTTTAATTAATGTTAACTATTACCTCTACCCTTTCTTCTTGATAGAATGAACTATATATATATATATATATAGAGAGAGAGAGAGAGAGAGAAATGCTATGGTGCACCATGATGCCAAAAGACTTGTGGCACTGGGAAAACTGAACCATTAGATGTGTATCCCTTGTTTTAAGATTCGTACTTCTAAGAAAGTCTAAAAATTTGTAAAAATATGACCAATCCTGAACTGTGGACCTAGAAAATTTGAAATTAAAAGCCAACAAACCACATACTTAACCGAATTTTAATATATGAGTGATTGGAGAATTACGTCAAAAAGCTCAAATTACATAGAAGCCTTAAAAGCCACCGAATCTATTGAAGAACCCGCGGCTGGTTTTGTGAAACCAACTGAATCAAAGAGTGGTACTGCTACCATAATTAAACAAAATAACACCATAATCCAACTCTTGGTGAGGTTTACTGAAAATTTGGAGGATTGTAAAGAAGCCATTAGAAGTATCAGGCAAGTCGTAGCTGATCAAACGTCAGCCGGGACGAGTGCTGATATAACTAATACCATTGACGAGTTACAAAAGAATTTAAAGAAATTGAGTTTAGGTGAACCAATCCCTAAACCAAAGAAAAAGGAGGTACCATTCTACGTCTTCAAAGATCCACTAAAAATTTTTGAAGAAGAGAAAAAGAAATTAAAATGAACAGAACACGTACTAAGACTATGATGGAACCACGACCATCTATCTCAGAACGAGAACAACAAAGCCGTAATGAGAATCAAACTCCAACAATTGAGGATCAAATCCGAAATTATAGACGTAGCTAGAGACTACGACAAGAAATACAAAGAAGGTTACCCGAAAGGAGACAGATCGGGTACAATAGGAGTTTGGAGAGCCAATTAAATCCTGACGCAGAATTAAACATATCCCAGTTCAGAAGAGCACAGTCAGTACCAGCAGAAACACTTTATCAAGATGGCTGGGCTGCTACTCAACATAGGGTGTATCAACATTACTCTGACCAACGAATCCTCGTAACTGATGGACAACAGTTAGAATTACCATTTATTATCCAACAAAGTTACGAAGAGATACAAAGATCAGGATTTCAACATTTACACCTAAGATTAATAATGATAAGATTATATACTCTACATCGTAGAGAAGCAGGTGTAAACGCCCTTGTAGTGGTGAGAGATACCCGGTGGGCAGACGATATATCCATAATTGGAACAATGGAAATGGATTTAACTATCGGAACCCAATTAGCATACCTAGCACCTAACATTATGCTTAGTATAGTTGATTTCTTTAACCATATACAGTTGGTAGTTCAGACACATGGGTATGAAAACTGGCAAGCTGGAGAGAATAACTTATTATTAACGAGATCATTAATAGGTAGACTATCTAATACGAGTTATACCAGCTTTAGATATAATGTACAAAGAGTTTCTGATTACCTAACCAGTAGAGGTGTCCAAGCGATTCCTGGACAATCACATACCACAGAAGGATTAAGGGGGTCAAGATGGATTATTAGACCACCACGTGTAGCAGAAGTACAGCATCCACAAGATGCTATGATTCACATGAGATCAAACAGAACAATTTTATTAAAATTCAAAAATTATGCGGCTACACAACCATCTCAAGGACCAACAGTTGGGACTAATGAGGAAGAACAACTGTCAGAAGAAGAAACAGCCTTAGTACTGTTTGTAAACGTGTCCGATGACGAAATAGAAGATGAAGAAGATGATGACACGTACTGGGAAGCTATTCAACTAACCGCCAGTTTGGCTGAAGTAGAAGTGGAACAAGATGGTCCTATATGGGACCAAAGTGATGAAGAAAACGAAGAGGATTTCGTAAATCCTTTCGCGGAAGGTGGTGGGAATAAGAACAAGCCTTCTTTCGAAACTGAAACTGTATACGTTTTGAGACAAGAATCAGAATTAGATTATCTTATCCTGAAACAATTCCTTGAAAAACCTGTTGTCCAAAACACAGTTTTATCTTCATCGATAACATCAAATTATAATCTACCCCCCGAGCCAACGATGGGAAGAATAAATTACCCACCAGGTAGATTAAGGAATGATGATGAATCATCAAGAAGTAGATTCATGCAAAGACCAAGAGGTTTACCCGGAGGAATCGGATCACATCAAAATGAGCAGTGGAACTTACCAACTGCTATGCAAAAGCAGGGTGCGATGTTAGTCTTTCCAGAAGATATTGGCTTATACAATGATGTCATTTCAAGATGGGAATCGATAACGTTAAACCTAATAAGTGAAAGAAACTTCGATAATAATAAAGCTAAAATACAATTCATCGAAAACTTATTAGGCGAAGTAGAAAAGAAAATCTGGATCCAATGGCGAATGGCCTTTGAAGCCGAATACTTAGCCTTAGAAGCAATAGCAGATGATACGCAAAACGTAATATCTCAGATCAGAAGATTATTAATTCTAGAAGATCCATATCAGGGAACTATTGATGAACTGGACAGAGCGTATTAGGATTTGGAAAGGCTAACTTGTGAACATGTGAAGGATCTATTCTTTTACATGAATGATTTTAAAATATTAGCGGCAAAATCTGGAAGAATATATATTTCCCCCGAACTATCTGAAAAATTCTTTAGAAAGATGCCACCGCTAATTGGGAAAGAACTTGAACAAGCTTTTCAAAAGAAATTCCCAGGAAATACAGTTGGGATAATCCCCATAATCCATTTCTCTTATCAGTACCTAGCCGAGATGTGCAAAAAGGCTGCGTTACAAAGAAGCCTAAAAGATTTAACGATATGTAACAAAATACCCATCCCAGGATACTATCAAAATAACAGAAAGAAATATGGGTTAAGAAAGGCTAGAAATTACAAAGGAAAACCTCATGATTCACATGTGAGGGTATTTAAACGAAAGCACACAGAAAGGGTACGTAAATGCAAGTGTTTTATCTGTGGAGAAGAAGGACACTTTGCTAGAGAATGCAGAAATAAGAAAGGCAACATAGTAAGAGCCGCAGTAATGAACGATCTGGATTTACCAAATGATCTTGATGTTGTCTCAGTAGATCTAAATGAACCGGACAGTGATGCAATCTGCAGCCTGTCAGAAGGAGAAGTTGGCAACACAGAGTATCAGATGCGAACTTGTTTTGAAGAATTACCTATAGAATTAAACCTGATGCTACAAATCACAGACTTTGGTTGGAGAAGCAAAGTCGAACTACCCGAAAAACAAGAATCTTGTGAGCATAATTTTGAAAGAACAGAAGTTCAAAGGAGTTGTAGCTTCTGTAAATTAACAATAAAACCGGAATACGGTATTGGGTGTAAAGAATGTAATCTCTCAGTCTGTTCATTATGCGCCCCATTCTATTTTGGAAAACAAGTCAAACCAAACACTTCTCTACAGCCAAGACCTTACAATAATAAAGATGCACTAATAAAGGAATTGACCAATTATATTGTGTATCTTGAGGGCGAAATTGAAAAATTAAAACAGACATTACAAGAGGAAAGAGAGAAAGATCTAATCAGAGACTTAACTAATGATTTTAATAATCTCTCAACAAAAGAGGAAGATGAGATAGGAGAAGAAGACGAGATAAGAGATGAAGGAGTAAATGTTTTATTTGAAATTGATGAATCTTCCTATAAAGCAGGAACCTCTGAACCACAACCAGAGAAAAAGAGAATCTTTAACCGTCTTTACAACTTAATGATCACATTCGAAATCCCTAATGTAAAACCTTTTGAAATAAGGGCAATTTTAGATACTGGTGCTACAAACTGTTCAGTTGATCAACTAGCAGTACCAGAAGAAGCCCTGGAACCCAGTCCATACCCGGTACAAATAATAGGAGTTAACTCAACCCAGATAGCAAATAAGAAACTAAAGGGTGGCCAGATGACAATTGGTGATAATAAATTCAGAATACCCTTTACTTATAGTTTCCCCATGGGTATGCAAGACGGTATACAAATGTTAATTGGGTGCAATTTCATTAGATCAATGCAAGGTGGACTAAGAATTGAAGGAAACACGATAACGTTCTATAAGAATGTTACTGTTGTCCAAACATCTACTGAAACAGTAGCCCATTCTGTTGCAATTGAAGAATTAGGATTAGATGAAATAGAGTATATCACGATTCAAGATGCTCTATACCATCAGTCGCTAATTACAAATCCAAAATTTGAAAAGAGATTTGGCAGCCTCTTAGTTAGACTCAAAAATCAGGGATTTATTGGTAATGATCCTCTAATGCATTGGCAAAAGAATAAGGTCGTATGTAAGTTTGATATCATAAATCCAGACTTGACCATAGAGGACAAATCATTGAAACACGTAACGCCTCTCATTAAAGAACAATTCGATAAATATATAAAAGCGTTACTAGAAATTGGTGTTATCAGGCCAAGTACCAGCAAGCATAGAACAATGGCCTTTATTGTAAACTCTGGTACATCTATTGATCCAAAAACCGGTAAGGAAATAAAAGGAAAAGAGAGGATGGTCCTTAATAACCGAACTTTAAATGACAATACACACAAGGATCAATACAGTCTACCCGGTATAAACACAATTCTTAAAAAGATCAGTAATAGCAGAATATTTTCCAAATTTGATCTTAAAAGTGGCTTTCACCAAGTAGCCATGAGTCCTGAATCTATCCCTTGGACGGCTTTTATCGTCCCAGGTGGGTTATATGAATGGTTGGTTATGCCGTTTGGCTTGAAGAATGCCCCCGCAATATTTCAAAGAAAAATGGATAATTATTTTAGAGGAACAGAGGCATTCATTGCAGTGTATATTGACGATATTCTAGTATTCTCGGAAAACGAGGAGAAACATGCACAACATCTAGAGGTGATGTTAGCTATTTGTGAAAAACACGATTTAGTATTATCACCAACTAAGATGAAAATCGCTGTACCTGAGATTGACTTTTTTAGGAGCACAGATCAATAGAGGAAAAATTAAGCTCCAACCACACATCATTAAAAAGATAGCCAACTTTGATATAGAGCAACTCAAAGAGAAAAAGGGTCTAAGATCATGGCTTGGAATTTTGAATTATGTTAGATCCTACATCCCGAAATTGGGAATTTTGCTTGGTCCTCTTTACTCCAAAGTCAGCCCACATGGAGATAAAAGATTGAAAGCCTCGGATATAAATTTAATAAAACAAATTCAGGAACTAGTCCAGAATTTGCCAGATCTGAGTTTTCCGCCAGAGGACGCATACATTATACTAGAAACAGACGGTTGCATGGAAGGATAGGGTGGAGTTTGCAAATGGAAACCGAGAAAGAATGACCCCAGATCAACCGAGAAAGTCTGTGCATATGCCAGTGGCAAGTTTGATGTTATAAAATCAACAATTGATGCAGAAATTCATGCTTGCATGGAAACATTATCGGCCATGAAAATCCATTATTTGGACAAGCCGGAAATCACATTAAGAACAGATTGTCAGGCGATAATAAGTTTTTATAACAAGTCATCTAACAATAAACCCTCGCGCGTTCGATGGGTTAAGTTTGTTGATTTTGTAACAGGTACAGGAGTACAGGTGAACTTTGAGCATATTGAAGGAAGACTCAACTCATTAGCAGATACCCTCTCGAGACTTACAACTGTTGCCCTTAACACACAATGTCTCACAGACCAGCAAGGGCTGATGCTCGAGAAATTGGGTCCAGTACTAGACGAAATGCACAACAAAGAGGAAAACAATGTGCCAGTTGAAAACCTGTTCTCCTTATCAATGCAGATCAACTACACGCACAACAGTTCGAGGCCTACATCAGCAAACCAAACCAGAGCCTCAAAGAATGGCGTG
This sequence comes from Eleocharis quinqueflora, assembly GCA_964058865.1. NCBI lineage: Eukaryota > Viridiplantae > Streptophyta > Magnoliopsida > Poales > Cyperaceae > Eleocharis > Eleocharis quinqueflora. Next base: position 90,518 of record CAXKVX010000120.1, on the reverse strand, counting down.
AGAACGCACAAAGATTGTCCGACACCAAGGAGATGCACATGCGACACACCCTGGTGGACATTCAGCAATTGATTTCCATAATTAACAGGGAGGAGAAGTACTGTAAGCCTTACCAAAGCAGTGACTGTATCCTAACTGATAATTATTGGATCTTAAAGAAACAGCTTGAAATGCTTAAAAGGATGGAAAATCTTTTTAAAGCTTTTCTTAATAATGTTGTAAAAATGTAAATTAAGGAAGCTGTGGTGAGTCCCAAAGTTTAGCAGAAGTTCATGAAAACTGCTAAATTTTGATAAATAAATCTTAAGGTTCAGTCTGGCAGGGTCCTATGGGTAACTGTTGACTTTTTAGGTCTGGGTCACTTAATTGTGAGAATCTTTCTTCTGTTTTGTTTTCTTATGCAGGTGGCGTGATAAGATAGCCACTACTAAGTGTTTGTGAGTGCTTCTGTTAGGTGGATGGATTGGAGCCACCCACTTAGCATACACTTTATTTACTTTTTATAGTGGACGGATGATAATGCCCACTAAGCTTGGAATTGAGTGTGTAGTGCTTAATGATAAAAGCACCTTTATTTACTTTCGGTACGTAGTGGGATTGCTGAGATACCCACTCATTTGTTTTCTTTATGAGACAAAGTTATGTGGAAATCCCTTTATTCACATGTCGATGGGGCCCAATGAGCACCCGATGTGATAATTGAGATTCCAAAAGTCTGAGTCTCTAGTCCTATATAAGAGCTTGTATTCAGAGTTGCAAAACAAGCTGAGAACCAGCAAATTTTACTTCTCTTACTTGAGTATCAATAAAATTCCAACTTTTCAAATTTCTTCTTTCAAATTCACTATTCCGCACTTATCTTCTTACTATCCCGCGTCCTCAGTGGCCTGCGAAGTTTGAAGATCGATCCGTAAGGGCACCATTCTGGTATCAGAGCTTAATTTTCGGTTAGTATCTTTCATGGCTTTCTAAATTCTTTCATAATTTCTAGAAAAATAGGGATGGAACGGTCATAAAAAAAATAAAAAATAAAAATCGAAGGGGATAACTTGAACCCGAAAAGCTTGAAGTTTGGGAGACGTGTACTTAGTATAGGCGATAAAAGGGGAAAAGTACCCAGAGGGGGAATAGTACCATTACGTTCGTAATATTAAGAAGGCACCTAAATGAATGACTAGAAAGTTTGAATCCAACGGTGAGGAAGGGTCTAATACCAAAAGAACTTTGACACTATAATGTACGATAGCCCGCCTATCCCTATATATATATATATATATATAAGTACGTAAAAGCATTAGGAATGATGCAAGGAGACTTGTACACTTTTTTTTTGGGTATGTGAGGCTTTCTGTTCTTTCTCTTATATGATTTTTTTTTTTGTTTTCTTTTATTCTTCTTTGAGATTTTTGGTATAGTTTATGCGGACTCAATAATGAGAAAGCCTCCTGATAAAATTGCTTTGCTGTACATTTTGTTTTGAATTTATCCTACTTCAACCATAGAGAAAAAATATTTATGTGTTTTGAACTTCATTGATAAGCAAAATCTTTATGATTTTTTCCCTCTTCTGAACTCGATTTTACATTCCAGTTTTCATACTTGTTCAAGATGCTACTGTAGTAGAGTAGTTGACCAAAGTACTTTTTTTAATCGTTTGTTTATAAGGGAATACCTCAATCGATACGCTCGTGTTATGCATTTTAGACGACTTGTTATGTATGTTATTTTGTACTGAAAAATAATTATGTATGTTAGACGAGTTGTAATGCATGTTAAGTTAAATAAATAAATATTGATACCTCCATCGATATCTCATAGCTATAGTGCCAGGTCGAGTGGGTCGGACGAGTTTGGTCGGGTTAGTTTGATTTCCAACGATATACTAGTGTTGGGTCAGGTCGGGCGGTGTCGATGTTTTTCGAGTGTCAAGTCGGGTCTCGAGTCGGACTCAGTCAGGTTAGATTTCGGATTTGGTATCGTCAATTTTTTTCGAGTGTTGGATCGGGTTTGATGAGATAAGGTCTGGATTCAAATCGAACCAGATATTCTTGATGTTGCTTTTTGTTAAAGATGACAGTTCGTTCGGACGAGTCCGATTAGTTTGACATAGGAATATTATCGAGTCATGAGTTCGACTTAAAAACAAATAAACAATCAAAATTTTAACAAACGTTTATGGTTCAGGTCAAGTAGGCTAGGTTACGAGTTCTCAAACGTCACTTCAGATTGTATTACGTGTCGTCTCAGGTCGAGTCAGGTCGGATTTCAGGTCCTCAGATGTTATTTCAAATCAGGTTGCGAGTCGAGTCAGGTTTGGGTCTTCGGATGTCGTTGTGGATCGAGTTGCAGGTCATCTTACGTCGAGTCGAGTCGGATCAGGTCGGATTTCAAATCCACAGTTGTTGCTTCGGATCGAGTTACGTGTCAAAGCAGGTCGTGTCGGATTTTGGGACTTCAGATGTCGCTTAAGATCGGGTTGCGAGTCGTAGTAGGTCGGGTCGGGTCGTGTCTCAGGTCTATAGGTGTCGCTTCGGATTGGATTACGGGTCGGGTTAGGTTAGGGTTAGTTTGACTTCCTCAAAAATTGGGTCAGGTCGAGTTTGGGTTGGGTCGGGAGCAGATTTTTCGGGTCGAGTTCTACCACTTCTACTCATTGTTATGCATGTTAGACGAGCGGTTATACATATCTAAAATGCATAATTGTTTTTTCTATATACAAAAATAACATAAAAAATAAAATGCATAATCACTCGTTTTAGAATGTTACATGTATAGCGATCTCCATGCATGTATCAATTAAAAGATGGGCGAAACATTTTTCTTTTTATAATACTAATATTTCTCATCTTCTCGGAAACTATTAATTTCTGGTAATTTCAAACAGCAACCTGCAGCTCCTTAGTTTTTCTTCTTCTTCTTCTTATTTTTTTTTCATTCTTTGACCGACTATATTTTAGTTAGTAAGAAACAAAACTGAATGCTATTTATATATAACAACCGTATTAACTTTGTAAAAATTATATATATAGATTTATATGTAGACTGATTTTTCCAAATAATGGATTAATGGACACCATTATATATATTTCTGTAATGGGTGATTCTGAAAAAGGCGAATTGGCATTTAATTTTGGTTTTTCTCTTTCTCTTTCTCTTTCTGTATTAGTTATTATATAAGTAAGTATTATAAGATATATAAGTTGCATTTTTCTTTAGTTTTATTTTGGGTTTGGATTCTTCCCAAGTTGAAGTAGTTGTTCGGTGCATTTAATGCAACCTCACCTCAGCAAGAGTTGTCTTTTGTGTCTTTTCTATTCAGTTGCATCTCAGCATCTGCATTCTTGCCTTGTGCTGCTTTTTTCCTGCTTTTTTTTCTTCTGATTCAATGCTTGGAATCTAATAGAGGGGCTCTTCTTCTTCTTCTTCTTCTTCTTCTTTCTTTCTTCTTGCCAAGAAGAGAATATAATAGCAAGCTATTCTGTTATCCTTTGAGTTCACCTATACTTTTGGAGTAAGTTTCTTCGTTATTAATAATTTATTCTTGATTTTGGTTGCTATATATATCCTAGTCTTTTTCTTCTTCTTCTTCTTCAGCAACGTTCCCATCCAATAAAAATAAATAATAAACATTTATCGGAGCTTATCAAATTATTTCAGCTGGCGACTGTTTCCTTTATTGTTGACAATTTTTATGGGTTAATGCTTCTTCAACTTTTTTAAATACATATACATAAATAATAAAAGTATGAGTTATTGCTTAATTATTGGGGACCATACTTTGCATTTAACTATTTAAGCCTGTTTAACTATGATGAAAGATTTCATGCATGTATATTTGACATTTCTGTCTTCCTTTTCTTTTTTCAGGAAACTTAATTTCAAAATTAGCTGACCCAATCCATGCAACTCACTTGAGAATATATATAGCTGAGAGCATGAAAATAGGTATGCAAAACAAAATCAAATCAAATTCATTTGTTTTTTTTATTTATTTCGCCTGTGTTGGAACTTAATTGGAAGTACCAATTAATTGATGTGTTAGCTTCTTATTCAAATTGCAATAATTGGTAAGCATCAACTTTGAGCAAAATTTAGCAAATTAAACATATGGTATATGCTAATCCGAGACTCATAGTCTTGGTTGATTCACTAACTGCTGCTGCCTATCACACGTATATTTATCTTTCAATTCCTTAGTTTTTGAGGTTCACAAAATACTTTGAGAAACCACTCTAATTTAGTTGTTACTTTTTTGTAATTAGTTTATGAAATTTCACTACTTTATATTACATGTATAATTTGCATCCCTTATATATACAGATAGTGAGAAGTCGTATAACCAGAACTTCTACGGAGACATAAACATTGCCCTGCGCAAAGCCGATGAAAATCTGAAGAGGGACTCCAAATTATCCTTTGAAAATGACCATGAAGATAACAGTACTTATGTTGAGAAAACCATTACAGAAATCACATTCCCAGATAAGGAAGTCGTTAGCGAAAATATCATAAAGGATGTTTGCATGGATGAAGGTGTAAAAGTTTCTCCAAATAAAATCGAAGAAAATGGGAATATTTATTCAAATATAGCAGAAGAAATTGAGGATATTGCTTTGAAGGGCGTGCAGAATCAAAGTCCAATACAAGATGGAAAGGAGGTTGTAATTGGAGAGATTTCAGATGAGAAAATTATAAGCTTGAAAGAGCTTTTCATTTCTGAAGATCAGAAATCAGCTGACCTTGACCCCAAAATGGTTGATGAAACGAAATCAGTTATTCAGGTATGTCCATATCAACATCAACATGCATGTGTGTGTGTGTGTTAGAAAAAAATAAGAATACATGTAACAGTAATGTAACTAATACATCTTTAATGCATTTTAAAGAGAGACCAAGCACCATGAATCAACCACGTTCATGAAGTTAATATATTATTCTTTTTAACTAATTGGTTGTTTTAAATTCATCATTACAAATACAGAGTATAGAGAAGCATTCCCATGATGCAACAATGACAGTGGGGTCGGATGCTGGTGAACCCATTAAGAGCAGCAAAACTGATGTCTCTTCTGGGGAAATAACTGAAGCGCATCACACTTCACTACCTGTACTGTCAGCCGCTGAAATGAGTGGTACAAAAGAGATGTTGGATACATTGGTGCCACCATCCCAAGCTCCTATTGAAAGAAATGCTGAAGCAGAGAATGGCCTTAATTTTGATGGACCAAAGCTCACCTTGCGCAAGCCATTTTTCCAGAAATGCGGGGAAGTGAGCTTACCGCAAATGGAGCCACCGGGTAATGACTCGGCACGAATAGCTTATTCTGGTAGCATATCCATTCGTTCTGACAGTAGCACAACAAGTGCCCGCTCTTTTGCCTTTCCCATGTGAGAATTTATTTTTCTTTTTTCTTTGTAAATATAATATACTGTAAGAGCATTTCGGTACACATTCTTCCAAAATATCAATTATGATGCCAAATATGTACCTCATGTACCCAAACAATATCGTGAAAATAACTTAACGAGGCCGGAAAACCATTTTTATAGAAGTTACCAATCTTTCAACTTATTCCTTAAATTCACTCTCCTATAATTAATGGGGATTTAACTTGATTGTATTGTAAAAACTTTTCTTTTGAGAATTAAAAATAAAAGATATGGGACAAGAGGGGTATATTTGTGTGATTTAGCAATTTCTTTTTTCAGTTTTAAGGGTTTAGGGATGCTTTATATGGTGGTAAAAAGGAATTGTTCCTCTACTGAGATGATTCATTTTTTAGGTTTCTATAGTAGTTTAGGTGAGCTTTTATTGTTCTGGTAAGTGCCAGTATTTGCTCATTATCAGGTCAGTTGGAACGTTGCTATTATTCCCCAATATGAATATGGTACCTGAGATTTTTGTGTATCAGATGAGATGTTATTTAGTCACACAGGCACTTTGATTATATGAAAACAAATGATCAAATGATATAGCAGTTACCAACAATTAAATCAAATGAAGTAGTAAAATTGTACAATATTAATAGGAAACTGTTGAATGTGCAAAGGATTATGAAGGATATGATGCAACAAACCAGTCTTTCAATTTTTGTTGATTTTGCAATTCATTTGAGATGTTCTTGTGCTGAATTTGCAAATTACATGTGCAGACTGCAACCAGAATGGAGCAGCAGTCCAGTAAAAATGGCAAAGGCTGACCGAAGGAGATACAGGAAGCACCATGGATGGAGATCTAATTTATTTTGTTGTGGGTTTTGAAAAAAAATCATGTTTATTCCATATGTTTTGGTCAGATTCCCATGTCTAGAGTTCCTCATTTCTTTTTTTGGTTGTTTGTTCCAAGATCCTGCTATATATGTTATTTGGTGCAAAAGCAGGCTAGAGATGTTATATGTTAGCTCGAGGTAAATATATAGTTGTTTTGCTTTTTTTGTTTTTATCGAGGGGTTGGGTACAAATTGTTTGTGCAAAGATTGTAAAGAAAATGATATGGCAAAGGTTTGATTTCATGCATGATGTACTGGTGACTGGATTTTGTTTGTTTGCTTGATACATGAAAATACAATTGTCTTGAGTTTGCAAGTATCGATTCCAGCGCTGTATATTATATAACAATTTTGAAATTGAAACTAATACAAAAAAGTTCAGCGAAAGAGAGAAAAGAGCGAGCGAGCGAAATCAAGAACGACTTAAAGTTTATATCCTATCAAATTAAGTTAAACAGATTCCCTATATATATATATATATATATATTGCACTAATCTTAAATGACTATATGTTTATATATAGTAAAATGATGAAATTGGAGTTTCAGGTGGCTCCATATGAGAGTACAGTGCTTTGTAATGGACATCTCACACCCTCTCTCTGATTGTCTTTTCATAGATCATTTTGTGGATTCTAGAGTTATAGATATTTGAAATCTGGTTTGAACTCACTTGTGTCGAAATCTCGTTGAGTTATAGATATTTTTTAAGCTGTATGGAGAGTCTGATCATTAATTTTAGATCCGAGCTAATTCGAATTTCAAACTAGTCTAATGTCTGAATTGTCATATTCAGTATCTGTTGGACTTCCACAGTCCCTGCAACATCAGCAACTTCTTTTTCAGTTGCAGCTCTACAACAGTACACACGAAGTTTCAGTGAAGATAATTTGATAAGAGAGAGTCGGCTTGGCTGAGTCTACCTGACTGAACTCCCTGAGGGAGAGGTATGTAAATTTACAAAAAGGCGCATCGATTCTTTATAAATTTAGTGTGGAATTTGTAGTGAAATTTTGTGAGTACTCAGTTGCGAAACTGAACTGTTCAACTTGAAGCTATTGCCAGTACTCAGTTGCACAACCAACCAAACAAAATTGAATTTACCTGAGAACTGGTATGCACTACTGAGTATTGATTGACATGCCAATGATCAAGTATAGTGCATATCAGTATTTGTTGAAAATGTGCAGCACATATTGAAAGAAGAAATGACAACACTACACAAAAGAAGTTTCAAAATGCTGAAAATTTAGACTTGTAGTTAAACTTGTTTCATTACATTGATACAAAAAATTGTTTTCTTTGTTATAATATAGGTTAATTCTGGTGGTTTTGGAGGAGAATTCTTAGAGCTTCTACTGAAATCAGACGGGGAAATAGTTAACTCTGCGTATTTTGTTTTTTTCTTTATTTTCAGGTATGAATTTTTCTATATTCTTGAGCTAATACATGTCTGAAGCTTATCAAATGTCTCAAATTTTTTCAGATATGATTTCACTTATCTTTCAGACTAGTAAAATGTCTGAAGCTTATTACAGCTTATTACATGTCTGAAGCTATCAAATGTTGAGGTTAATCTTAATTTGTTGTTGAGGTTGAAATCGATGTCAATTGTCGAGGTTGACCTGAATCTGTCAAGGTATTGTTTTAGTGGTATTGAGTCGTCTCTGAGAATTGCTTAAGTTCAAATTATAATTGGATCGAGTCTTAGAAACTTTTTAATTATGTATTGCTTTGTCATATCACCTTTTGTAGATTTCTGTTTTGAAACCATTAAAGAAACACTCAACCTCTCCAAGTTTGATTTGGAATTCGCTTTTGATCAAGTGATCACTGTGTTTCGTTTAATTTCTCGGGTGGTAACTATTGCGGTACCACTTTTTTCATGTATACCCTTGGAAACAAATGTATTGTTTCAGCAAGTATACTGTGACCTTGTTTCTATTACATATTCTAGTATATGAGTTTGCGAAACAGAACTGTTCAACTTGAAGCAAAGATAATTGGTAGTGTCTCCTTTCCTAACATAGGTTTTGCAGCAAGTGGGACTATCGATTGACCAGTCAGATTTGAAATTAGTGTTGTTAAAATTTGTTGAAGAAGCTGAATTCGGACCAGGCTCTCCTATTAATACTCTTTTTCTCGTTCTCCCTATGGATTTCAAAGTGGAATCCTTGAAAGGTTTGTATGCCTTGCTTCTTTACTCAAATTGTACAAAATTGAGATAAGAATAGCGCATAATTTAATCTGAATGTGAGACTACTTTCACATTTGAGGTTGATTAGGAAAAAAATAGAATATGTTCCACATCTCAGATATGTTCCACTGTCATGCCAGTTTGTCATAATATCCACAGTAATTTATTTCACTTTTTGAAGTTCACTTTTTTATGTAGAGCCTTGTTCAAAGCAACTATTTATATAGATACATGTAAATGGATCACCAAGGAGAGTGCCTTTGAATAGCTATGTGGGGTCAAGCCGTGTGCAGACCGTGTTGGACCTCATGTGTATATTGGATATAGTTCCCAATCTGGCACTTTACCAAACAAAGTAGCCAATTCGAGGTTCATATACCTGTTTAACATTTTTTAACTCTTAACAAGGTAGTATTTGCAAAAATCCAGTTGCTTCATCTATTTCTTGATATCCAATACTAGATTTCGATATTATGTTGTCATGTACAAATCAATACTGTACTGGTAGGTCTCTGCTATTAATTGGAATTTATTTTTGTTCAATTTACAATTTCGATTTATTGGTATTAATTTGCTAGAGTAGAGGTGCCAATCAACTTTATTCTATTTTTTGTTTTATTTGTCATTTTTTATTTATAACTTTTCTCAGGAATATCCTCCTGGAGTAACATTAGTTCCATTAAGAGTGGTACATTGCGGCATTTTTCAACAACAAAAGAATAGGTTGCCGACTTGTCTTTGTTGAAAGCTGAAACTCACAAGTTTGAATCACGCTATCTTGACAACCTTGTTGGTATGCACAGTAGTTATATTTCCACAATTACGACCATGCTTTTTTAATGCACATTGATGTGGTTCGGTTCAAATCTTTCAACATTTCTGAAGTTCTTGTATTATTTCAGGGACTGAAGAAGCTTATTTTGAGAGGGCCCTTATCAACTCTGTTGATAAATTTTCATGTCCAGTGATTTTGTTCCAAGGACTTGATGACAAGTTATGTATAACCAAATTAATGAGATTCTTTCTTGCAGTGGACATTTCATTAATTTAACTTCTATAAGTTTGACTATTTGCGATTTGATTAGTAAGGAATGGTTTATTTATGGATTTGATGATTAATATCTTTGTCATTGTTTAAATTTTTGTGTATTTTTTTCTTTTTTATTGATAAATGTAGGTATGATTTGATGCTTCGAAAGGAGGCGCATTAAAAAAAAATTGGTTTTTCAAATTTTTGGGTAAAGAAATAGAGATATTGTTCATGTGAAGTTGTTAGTCTCATGAGAAATTATTGTTTTTATATTGATTTCTATTTTATTTTTGTAGATAAACAAATAGTGATATTGTGAAATTTATTTTTTTTGGAATTTTTTTATATATATTGCAATGATTTCATTTGTGGTGAATATAATTAATTTCAACAAATAAAATTGTGGTGCGATGATCTATCGCAACAAATGCGATTGTGGTAGTAACATTACTTATTACTACGAATAATAATGTAGTCACGTAAATTATTACAACAAAGTAAGTTGTTATAACACAAATCTATTACGTCCAAATTAATTGATGTAATAAAGTTATGAGCAACAAAACAAATTTTGTTGCAATAATTTATTGCTACGCCACTTATTTCAACGATTTCGTAACGATTTGCTTCGTTATGTTAGAGGTTTAATGCAACAATTAGGTTCTTTACGCAACGAATAATTTTGTAGTGAAAATTGAATTTTGGTGTAGTGTCTTTCTCACATTCTCTCATGATAAGTGCCTTCTATGACATAGGCTAACATAGGTTTTCTTCTCTAAAAAAGAAAGTGCTTTCTTTTTCCTTAATATATTATATTATCTCCTCTCATAAACTCATTTATCTCCTTGAATTTATAGGTAACATACTTTCTCATGTGACTAATAAAATTATAAAATTATATTTAAGCGAATTAGGTGTGGCAAAACTTCTGGACTTCCATTTCTTTGTTGAAAGTAGTGGTCAGCGCATGCATGTTGCCTGAGTGTTACATCGAAAAAAGTATTAATATATCGATCTTGATTCGTGCGGCTTTGGTAATGTACCGGTATGATTTCTGTATTTGACAGTAATAAAGCTGATATGCACCGAGATTGTAAAGGCTGACCTCGCTTCAAAATCTCTGACAACTGGTGCACCTTTATTAGTGATCACATCTTGGTCATCACTCATCACCAATGGTGGTGCATCAGTATTCAGTAGGGCATTGTTCACGAAACTTCCAAGAAAGCTTCGCTTTTGAGTTCTCATTTCTTTTGGCATTTAGTCTAAGAATCACTTGATTAATTAAGATTTTATTGTTTTTCACACTAGGTGATTCTGATGTCATGCCTCTCGCTTTGCTCTCTGTTCGCCTTCGCCTTCTCGGTTGGTCGGAGAAAATTCAAGGAAACATGTACCGACCCTACTCTTCAACAATAGTGCTCGCCTTATCAAAACACCTAAAGAACATATTAGGTACAAATGAAAATGTTGTCAAATTACTCGACAGTTTAATCGAATAGGAAAACCAAGAAGAACTGTCCATGTTAGAAACGCCCTTCACGAGTGAGGAAATACGAAATGCATATTTTTGCTGGCAAAAGGTAAAGCATCCGGGCCGGATGGTTTCCCATAAGAATTCCTCCAAACTTACTGGAAAATGGTGGATCAAATGATGATTAATCTGATCCATTCATTCCATAATAATGAATTAGATCTCTGGAGACTCAGCATCTCCATTTCCTCCTAGGTGCGGATTTTTGAGACTTATACCCTTGTCTAAGTTGTAGGAATCAGACCTTTAACCTTTATTTTCTTTAATATGAATTGGGGTACCAATAATGAACTGTCATAATTGCATAATGGCAACCAAATATTGAGGCGGACCTGCATTGCATGTCATTTGCATCCACACTGCACATGAGATCCGATATACAGATTGTATATGTTATTAGTTATTTATATGTAGATGCGTATTTAATATTATATGTATATCGTCGGGAGTGATGAGAGTCGGACCGGTGATCACCAGTTGGGTGTGTTTGAGGGCATCATGATGGGTGGATTACTTACGGTAAGCGATTTCGCCCGTGGGGTCCCCTTGTCGGGATGTCTTCAGGGACATTCGATTGTTGCCCACCAAATGAGTTCATCACTTGATGGCTCGTAGTGTCATCTCAGTGTTTTTAGTTTCAATTTCCATACTATGTATATATAAATATTATATTCCTCTCTTTGAGTGAATAAGGCCGATGTCTCAATCTTAGAGTGTGCGTGCCATATGTGAGGTATATGAGCTATTTCGTTTATTTATTATATTCTTCATTAGCCGGTATTACGAGATCTCCTAATATTTGAAGGGCTTCCTCCTAGTTGGTACAGAGGAAGTCTGGGGCTCCCCTTTGGCCTCTAGTTGGTACATGGAGTTCCCACATTATTATATTATTTCCAAACGAATAGTCGGTTTCTTATTTCCGTATGGCAACTGAGGCCGAAGATTTTTATTTGATAGTTTCTCTTTTGGTGAGGTAGGACACATGAATACGTTTTTGACTAAATGAGTGTGAGTTATCTATTTGGCCGCTCATGCTCTTCCCAGGGCATGAGTGCGTGATATTTATTTGATCGCTCAGCTTTACCAGGGCGTTTTCGCTCTGGAATCTCAGGATTTAGGATCTAGGCCTTGGATGCTCCAACTTAGTTGATGCTCCGCCTAGATCCTTTCTTAAGCCTGGTGGCTCCTATTATAGTTGAGACCCGCTTAAGGGCGGATTCCCGTTTTCTGCAAACTGGGTTCAAAATTCTGGGTGCTTGACTTAAATTTCTGTACTATACATATACTTATTGTTCCTTAGATTCTTCTGGGTTTTTTCACGACTGTATCTTCGATCCTTAGAATCACATGGAGTTAAGTTAATTAGAAGTATGGTAATTTCATTAAAAGTGAAATAAATTATTAGGTTAAAAGTGTACAAATGAATTACCAAGTGTTGGCTTGGGTTCCACCTTAGAGAAAGATATAAGCTCAAAGACTGGACCTTAATCCGCACTGAGAAATTATTTCTCATGTTTCCACGGTGGTTTGTGGGGTCCAGTTGAGGAGTTATTTTGCTGTCCTGAGGAGAGCGCTAGGAAGAAGTTTTCCCCGACGTCATTCATTTTGATGATCTTCCCTTCTGTTCACTTTCTTTTATTTTGTTAGGAGTAGTTTGTAGTAGGTTAGTGATGATCGGTCCTACGTCCTTTAGTGGGATCGTCCTCTTCCATATTTATTTTTATTTCTTTTGCTTTCGTTGTATATTTGTAAATAGATACTAGTATGAATGTATGACATTTTGGATATCTGTGTATTGTTTACAAATGTGTGTGTGATGTTCCATTAAATTATGCACAATTAGCATTCTTGTCCATTTTCATAATAATTAAATTAAGCCTTTCGTGTACTCGTAAACGAGTACACGTGGCGGAATTAACACCCCTAAACTAGTTATTATTTTTTGGGTGTGACAAATTATGTTATTTATTTACAAGTAAAATTTTGTTATTATTTTAGATTTTTAATTGGTTCAAAATTTTACGAGTTTCACATGATATTCACCAAACCAAAGATGTGTGCTATGTCATGCCAACATAAGAGAGTGCCACTCACCTATTACTATCATATCCTTACGCCTCCCATATATGGAATGTAATACCCCAAGGGCTACTTGAAGGCTACAAGACAACGTCTCCACCTTTTGGTTACGGCACCGATTGGCCCTCTCCAACACGATGGCAAACTAGTGTGATTCCACACTCTTTGTGACGCTATGAGGTATATGGAAGGAGCATAATTGTCGACTATTTTCCATGACGGCTAGGTCAAGCCAACTATTGAAAATGCAAATACGGAAAGATGATTCGAATGATTATCTAATAGTTAAGATAAAAGATACTTCGGATCGCTAGACATACTGTGGATCTCGAGCTTTTATGTTTCTAATAAACAAGATGTAAATATTGTACTCAATTTTATTTTTTTAAATGAAAAATTTAAATAGGCTAAGTCTAATTTCTTCTTCTTAAAAATATATATATATATATATATATATAATTGAAAGTTGAAATTATTTGGGGATGAATTTTGAGTGGAAAGAATATTTAGAATGTTGTGGAATGTAGGTGGGATGCGATGATGCGATGCAGGAATAGGGATGCAGGGATGGGATGCGATGGGATGGTAACAATGAATCCTGCGTTGCACTTGCCTTTCTCTTCGAGTCCTTGGGAAAAGTAAAAAGAGACAAGTCAAAACCTTGCCTCTTCCTCTTCCTCTTCCTCTTCCCTCTTTTCTCTTCACTCGCCTGACTGACTGACTGACATCTTTACCCTTTCTGTCTTTCTGTTTTTCTTGGGGGAGGGAGGGAGAGAGAGAGAGAGAGAGCTGTTTTTCTTGGACAGCGCGATGCTCCCCTACGCCTACGCCTCCGCCGCAAATAAACCTCTCTTCACCTCTCCCGCGCTCTCTCTCGCCTTGGTACGCTCTGCTCTGCTCTGCTCCTCCTTTTCTGTTTCTTTCTATCTATCTATCTATCTATCTATCTATCTAATCTTCTTCTTCTTCTTCTTCTTCTTCTTCTTCTTTCAGCAAAGCAACTTGGATGCTCAGAATCAGATGGATGTCAATGCAACTAGTGCCCTTGCTGCTGTCGCTACTCTCGGTGCCGCTGATGACAACGACAGCAGTTTCAGATCCTGCGGCAGCGATCACTTGGACGCCTTCTCTGCTGACGACCTCGACCTCGACCTCGACCTCGACCCGCCCCCCACCGCCAATGCCAATGCCAATGCCAATTCCCGCAAGAGGAAAAAGCGCTACCACCGCCACACTCCCCACCAGATACAACAACTCGAAGCGTGAGCCCTCCTATCTCCCCTCATTCATCCCTCTTTTCTTCTTTCCCTTTCCCTTGCATCTCTTCAATGTCATTCACTTCTATTTCTATTTTACTAAAATAACAATAATAATAAAAAATAGATTGTTCAAGGAGTGCCCCCATCCTGACGAGAAGCAGCGTGCCCAACTCAGCAAGCACCTTTGCTTGGAGACCCGCCAGGTCAAGTTCTGGTTCCAGAACCGTCGCACTCAGATGAAGGTATACATCACTCACTACTTCATTCATTCTTTCATTCATTTACTTAACGAGACCCCTCATATTCATTGATTCTTTCCTACATAGATGCAAATGGAGCGCCATGAAAACACTCTACTCAGGCAGCACAACGACCGGTTGCGCGCCGAGAACATGGCCATCAAGGACTCCATCAGAAACCCCATCTGCAATCACTGCGGCGGCCCTGCCATGCTCGCCCAAGTCTCTCTCCAAGAACAACACCTCCGAATGGAGAATGCCAGGTTGAAAGACGAGCTTACCCGCGTCTGTGCCTTAGCAGGAAAACTACTCGGCAAACCCCTTTCTTCAACGTCCCCTCCTCTTCCCCTCCCCATGCCAAACTCCTCTCTCAATCTGTCTGTCGATTCAAACGCCTTTGCAACCTCTCTCCTGCCTTTCAATGATTTCCCTAACCCTAAAAACGCATCTAGTCCCCTCGGTACAGTCATTACACCAGCTAGAGCTGCTACTGCTATGCCTGCTACTAACAATTTGGAGCAAAGATCCGTGCTTTTGGACTTAGCTCTTCGAGCCATCGATGAGTTGGTCAAGATGGCACAAATGGACGAGCCGTTGTGGATCCCTTGCTTACAAAACACCAAGGAAACACTTAACTATGAGGAGTACCTTCGCACTTTCAACAGGCGCATTGGAGTCAAGCCGGTTGGCTTTGTGTCTGAGGCTACCAGGGAGACCGGTGTGGTCATCATTAGTAGCAGAGCACTTGTTGAGACACTCATCGACTCGGTGCGTTCTTCGTCCACATTATATATATGCTTCTTCATAAAATTTCAGTCTTCAACTTAATTATGCTTCGTTTAATCTGAGTGCAATGTAACATGCATATAATTTCATGCGCAGGCTCGATGGTCTGAAATGTTCTCTTGTGTGATTGCAAGTGCCACAACTACTGAGGTGCTTTCTAGCGGCCTGGGAGGGAGCAGAAATGGTGCATTGCAACTAGTAAGTTTAATTATCACAGCCACACAATTGATTTATCAGTTTTCTTCTTTAATTATTTTGAGATGTGTACTGGTGCATTTGATCATCAAATCATTTGGTTTTGCAATTTCAGATGCGTGCTGAATTTCAAGTCCTATCTCCTCTAGTACCCATTCGGGACGTCAACTTTCTGCGCTTCTGCAAGCAATTAACTGAGGGATGCTGGGCTGTTGTAGATGTTTCTATTGATGATATAAGAGAAAATGCCTCGGCATTAGCCGACAATATGAAATGCCGTAGGCTCCCGTCTGGCTGTTTGGTGCAAGACATGCCTAATGGATATTGCAAGGTATTCATCCTTCTCATCCTTTCACTTGCACCTTTCTCTTCCCACTACTACTGTGAAAGTCTATATTTTCTTATTGAATATGTTGTTAATTACTTTATTATGATGATACCCATGCCATGCAGTGTCACACAT
This sequence comes from Eleocharis quinqueflora, assembly GCA_964058865.1. NCBI lineage: Eukaryota > Viridiplantae > Streptophyta > Magnoliopsida > Poales > Cyperaceae > Eleocharis > Eleocharis quinqueflora. The sequence goes on along the minus strand of CAXKVX010000120.1, from coordinate 74,468 downwards.
ACACAAGTCAAAGGCTAAACCAGTGTTTTCTAACAACTTAATTCGGGTCGCAAGGCCATGATCCTGTCAGGGTCACATGGTCTCTTCTCTTCAGAGAGAGAAGAGGTGGCTCAACAGTCAGCTATGTTACATATTTTTCTATGAATTGTTTAGATCCACTGCCACACATATTCCAAAGTGTTTTTTAATTGCTTTGTTTATTTGGAAAATGGGTATTAGATGCTTCTTCTACTCTTGGGAGAAGTGTAGTTTAAGCAACCCGAGGGAGCTAGCTCCTTGTCTCAACCACTTATTTTGTCTAAAAATTCTTTCAGATCTTCATACCTCACCTTGACCACTTTGATTTGTTTAAGCTTTCTTTTTGAAAAACTGATCAAGTACAAGTTTTCTGCTGCATTCACGTTCTCCATCAAATTTTAAATGGGAGGCAGCCTCTAGGGCTTACATCTCCAACACATTAATTTGGTCTAATCTCTTGCTTGTCGTGCAAAATATAATTTTATAATTATTTAATAGTTTATTTATTTACTCCATAGGTAGTACTTGTCTGTTGTATATTCATTAGTCAAACCCTGTGATGATATTTTGTGATCCCAAATCTGACCCATGAAGCTGTAAAAAGTTTTGGCTGGTTGTTATTGGTATCATGTGCTGGCTCACAAGGTATCTACTACAGAGGACCAGAGGGGGAAATGCACAACCAAAACAAATGTATAGCCTAGCTTGTATGGTATTGCAGGTGCAGCTGCTGTGTTGGGTACAAGTCTACAGGGGGGAGACACTAAAAACACTGAAAAGGAGCAGAGTCATGTGAGTGCATTTAATGGGCTAACAGAAGAGTTGATTTTGCTTGTATTATATGTATTATGTAACAGGTCACGTGGGTTGAGCATGTGGAGTATGAGGAAGCTGCTGTGCACCAGCTTTACCGGCAGATATTGCAGTCTGGTCTGGCTCTTGGTGCACACCGGTGGCTTGCCACCCTCCAGCGCCAGTGCGAATGCCTCGCCATTCTCATGTCATCTTCTGCCCCTACTACCGACAACACAAGTATGCTTTTTATTTAAGATGTGTTTTCTCATAAAACAAGTGACCTTTAAAAAAATGTATATGAAACAAAGGAAAAGGTATCATAAATTTATTGTAGAATATTAAAGCAGAAGAAATTCTAGGGACCAGAGATACTGAAGTAACAAGGGCACATGTATTTTTAGAAGTATGTGGATTAGGTAAAAAGTAAGACAGATAATTCTTATATTGGACATGGGGTTTATTAGAAGAAATGAATGCTTGTATACACATAGCATAGAATATTAATGCTAGAAGATTTCTAATTGTTTAACCAGAGCTATGAAAAGAAAAGAAGAACGGTGGATTCATACAAAAAATGTTAATTTAATAATTTATGTCATTTTGTAGCAATCACTGCAAGTGGAAAGAGAAGCATGCTGAAGCTGGCGCAAAGGATGACCGACAACTTTTGTGCCGGCGTATGTGCATCGTCAGCTCACAAATGGAGCAAGTTGGTCGGGGCCGGTAATGTGGGTGAGGATGTGAAGGTAATGACTCGTCAGAGCGTGGATGAACCTGGGGAGCCCCCAGGGGTGGTGCTCAGTGCTGCCACCTCTGTGTGGGTCCCAGTGGCACCACAACGTCTGTTTGATTTCCTGCGTGATGAACGTCTGCGCAGCGAGTGGGATATTCTTTCGAATGGTGGGCCAATGCAGGAAATGGCGCATATTGCCAAGGGGCAACATCACGGCAATTCTGTCTCCCTTCTTCGTGCTAGTGTGAGTTGCATTTTATTAAATCTCGTTCTCTCTCTCTATATATATTTAATATAACATAATAATTCACCTGGTTCTAAATACCGGCCTATTACATGCATGTTTTCCTGGCATATGTTGTATGATACTATATGATTACCTGAGAGTTTGGAAATTGCTTTTCTGGTTACTCTTATATATCTACACTACACTTGAGGTAACATTAGCACATGAGGAGACTAATTATGGAGGTGTATATTATGTATCACTGTGAATTAGAAGGGAAAGTATTAATGGCGCCTTAATTTTAGCTGAGAGGCCAGAGGGGAGGGGCGTACGTGTTATCTTGGTGCGATATATCAATATATATATATATATATAGATAAAGTTGTAGTACTCGTTTGTCTATAAAGTCTTCATATTGATATTGGTGTTCCCACACTGGGTGCATAGACACGGTAGGAGATGATGATAATAATAAATAGGACAAAAAAGGGGCAAGTAGGAACAGTGCGTACGTACTGCATTGGGTCATGTCAGATCCAAAAAAGTGTGAGAGATACAGAAAGAGAGTGTGGTCCTGGAGGGTAGATCTATAAAAGAGCAATATATTATTACTATTACAGATTTATAGTTATGTATATTAAATAATGTGTAGGAGTTGACATCTATGACCTGCTGCAGAAAGAGAGCATAAAAAAGTTCTCTCTCTCTCTCTCTCTCATCTAATCTAATCTCTATATGTATCTATCTATTATGGCTTTATGTGACTATGTCACTATGACTAGAGGAAAGAGGAGAGGGGCCCCACTCACTTTCTACTTTCTACTTTTCTAGTGCTGGTTGCCTGAAGTAGTGAAGCCCTGAACCCTTCTACTCAGAAGTTCAAACCCTAGACCTCTCTTCTAGAGCCCCTGCCCCTTGGCCCTTGGGCCCTTTCCAATCTAACTTTTAACTTGGTCAATCAATCACTTTCTCCTAGATACATTAATCAGTTCTTCTTCTTTTTTCCATTCAACTAGCTTGGCAGCTAGCTAGCTTCCTTTGCATGTCACCCAATATATAATCAACAAATATAATCAATTAATTAATTCATTAATTGCAATCATATAATAATATTGTACCATGCAATGCAGGCTGTGAACTCAAACCAGAGCAGCATGCTAATATTGCAAGAGACTTGCACCGACCCGTCTGGGTCCATGGTGGTCTATGCACCGGTTGACATACCGGCAATGCACTTAGTCATGAGTGGTGGCGACTCCACCTACGTGGCACTTCTCCCCTCGGGTTTTGCAATCCTGCCGGATGGGCCCCGAGTAAGTGGGGGGAGTACGACAGAAGATGGAGAAGCCAAAGCAGGTGGCTCTGGATCTCTCCTAACAGTTGCATTTCAAATCTTGGTGAATAGCCAACCGACAGCAAAGCTTACGGTTGAATCAGTTGAGACGGTGAACAATCTCATCTCCTGTACCATACAGAAGATTAAGGTGGCATTGAACTGTGATGTATGACTTCAATTGCATGAAAAAAAAAGATACAAGATGAAATTAAAAGAACAGAAGCAAAAAAAAAGAGTTTTGGTGGAAGAGGGGTTGTTGAAGTATGCAACGGGTCGAGTCAAGAACGAACCGCGCGTATAACCTTTGCTAGGTGGTAAGGATTTCATGGCATTGTTATGATTAGAGCGACCATGGTGCTTAGCACAGAGCAATGGTGGTGGTTCGGGTATTGACTCGACTCGGTTTGGTTCGGTTTTAGTAGAAGTTGGATTGTTTGTGGCAGTGAAGCATTGCCCCTTGACTGAGCTGTCACTTGTTAGGGTGTATTTTTTGGTGAACTAGGAGGCTAAATGTTGTGTTTCGAATCTTTTTGTTGTACTTTCGTATGCTTAAGTTAAATATAATGTGTAGGCAGTCAGACGCAGGAAAGTGCGCATAATATAATATAATATAGTATAATATAATATAATATAATATAATATAATATAATATAATATAGAATATATAATATGTTAGGACTAAGACGTTTGATTGTTTAATTAGCGAAGCACAACAGTTTCGTAAGTAGTCTTTTTCATTTGTGTCAAAATCCCCACCACTGAAATGTAATGTAATGCAATGATGTTGTTAGAAGTGTAATACTAGAAAAGGTCGTCTCTAATGCAATACAGACGAGTATGAACAGCGAATTGGTGAGAAAGTGAGAAATGTATTAGATCATCATGGATCCCAATAGAATGATGTGTATTTGGGCCTGGGCCTTTCTTGCTGGGCTGGTTTGGGCTGGGCCTGGGCTCCTCTTTCTTTCTTTCTTTCTTTCTTTCATTCTTCTCATTCATTCTTCTCATTCCTTCTTTCTGATTCAGTGATTTCTCCAATTCTGATCCTCATCTCCATGGAACCTCCTTCAATTAGCAATTAGGGAGAGAAAAGAAAAGAAACTTGCGCGAGTTGAGAGTTGAGAGTTGAGTAGCTAAAATTAAGCAAGTTTACAAATGGAAATGGCGCTCATCTCCCTTCCGCCTCCTCTTCCTCTTCCTCGCCCCCAATTCATGCCCCCTTTTTATTCTTCTCTTTCCATCAATACCATGGTCAATACCAGCACCAGCACCTGTAAAATGAAAATGCACATGAAAATGCACAAAAGAAGAATCCACCTGCTCTGCACCTCCCAGTCCATGAACTCCGACCCCGACCAGAAGCAGAACCAGAACCAGAACCAGAACCAGAACCAGAACCAGAAGCAGAATAATCCACCACCCTGGATCTCCATCTGGCTCCAACTCAAACTCAAACCCATTCTTCTCCGACTACAGGCGGCCTTAGCCTTCTTCCAACACCAAAAGCATTCAATTCCATTTCCCGGCTGGATCAGCAAGCCCATTGCAACCTCCCTCCTCCTGCTCTCTGCATCTCTCCTCCTCTGCGCCCTTATTCGTTGCGGCCGCACCCGTGTCAACCTGGTGCCTTATTCTGACCTCGTCACCGGCATCCAACTCGGCCATGTCTCCGCTGTTCATTTTGAAGAAGGCTCCAGGCGCATTTATTTCAGACATCACCATCATGCTAAAACCCAAACCCAAAGCTACCTTACCAGAAAGATGGACCGTGACGAGAAATTTCTCCTGGGCTTATTACGCCAGCACGGCGTCATGTACCGCTCCATCCCTCCTCCTGTTTCTCGATTGCTGCTTTCCTGCATCGGCACCATCGCTGGACTTTGGATCGGCGTTATTCCTCTCATCTGGATTCTAGAGAGGAGGCTTCACGGTAATTCCACAAACAAAAACACTCCTGCTACCACGCAAACCGTTTCATTCCATGACGTCCAAGGTGTAGATTCAGCCAAGCAAGAACTCATTGAGCTCGTCAATTGCCTGCAAGGCACTTTGGATTACAAGAAACTTGGTGCTAAACTACCCACTGGTATCTTACTCGTCGGCCCACCTGGTACTGGCAAGACCTTGTTGGCCCGTGCTTTTGCCGGTGAAGCTGGCGTGCCATTTTTCTCCATTTCTGCTAGTGAGTTTGTAGAGTTGTATGTTGGTAGAGGTGCCGCTAGGGTTAGGGATTTGTTTAAAGAGGCCAGGCGACAGGCTCCCGCTGTTGTCTTCATTGATGAGCTCGATGCTGTTGGTACTGAGAGGGATGGTTTTAGCGCCGAGAGAGATCAGACCCTCAATCAGGTATGTCTACCTGCTTTGCTTTGTCCATTTTCGGTAAATATATGTTTCGTATTTGCTGCTGTACTGCAACTTGACAGTTACACTCCATGTTGCTGGTAAAGTACTACTGTATGTTTTTGCTGGTATGTCACTCAATCTCCAGTGGTTCCCTGAAATGGACAGTGGTTCAATTGTTGGTACTTGTTGTTTCTTCCAAGTTGCATTGTATGTGTAGGTGCATGTTATGTGAAATTAGCAATTCTAGATTTCTTCCGTACTTCTTATTTGACAAAGAGTAAGGCCTCAATGCTGCCTTAAATTCCTGTCTAATCCTGGTACAGGAATACATGATACAATTCTAATTCTTCAGGAATACAACCAATTTTATGTCTTATGTTTGGTGAACTTACAAAAGAAATCCTTCCAAGTTTTCCATCCCAGTAGAAGAAGCCTTACTACTTACTGTTTGCTAGGGAGTAGGGAGAGGGGTTTAGGGTTTGTTCTATTTCAAGAGAAACATATAAAAGCATGAAACATGTTTTCTATGCATTCCTCATTTCGGCAACTCAGCTACTCACAGAGATGGATGGGTTCGACTCTGATAATCAAGTGATCGTACTGGCGGCCACAAATCGGCCAGCTGCATTGGATCCGGCGCTCCTCCGACCAGGCAGGTTCTCTAGGAAGGTGCTTGTAGGAGAGCCTGATCTCGAAGGGAGGAAGAGGATCCTGGCGGTCCATCTAAAACGAGTTCCCTTGGAAGAGGAGATGGAGGTGGTATGTGATTTAGTTGCAAGTTTGACTGAGGGCTTTGTCGGTGCTGACCTAGCAAACATCGCCAATGAGGCCGCTTTACTTGCTGTCAGAAGAGGTATTTCTCTTGACATTTGTTTTTGTTTTGGGTATACTGGATTATCAAATGGAATGGCCTCATACAGAGAAATAATGAAAGCTTGATGGGTCTAACCAAGAGTGAATTGATGTGTCCAGGTGGCGGCTTAGTGATGCGGGAGGATATTATGGAGGCAGTCGAGAGAGAGAAATTCGGAATAACTGAAAACAAAGCAAATGGAGTTAGAGGAAGCAAGGGTCTGGTTAAACTGTTACCGTGGTTACCTTCCTTGACACAAGGTTCTCTGAGAAACAAAAAGAGAGACAGAAATGCAATTGGTAGCCGCCGAGTTTTGAGTTTCTGAAAGAAGACGAGATAATTCACTTTTTCTTTTTTGTTGTAAGAAGAGATAGATTAGGATGATTGGTTCGCTAATCCTAAAGGAAAATTTTTGCATTTGTCAGAGAGGTTGCCCATATGATTATTATTTTTAGTAGTAGAGAAAAGAAGCTGTAGCAAAAGTTCAAATGTATACAAATGTATTAATAAGGAGGCAAAATTGCGGTTGTGACCTATAGGTCTATAACATTCCCCTTTCCTTTAATACCTTTATATATATCCTGGATTGGACCCGGAAAAAAAAAATATAAGAAAGGGAAATAGTAGCTATAAATATCAGAGAACCCAAAATTGAATTTGAAATTGCTCCACCACCTACCTATACCAAATTACCAATATGCCAATATACCATTATACCATAGAGGGCTCCTCTAGCTAGGTTTGCTACACATATCCTCTCTGATGATCCTATTTTGTCATGTCATTTTACTCGGTCGGTCGGTAAATTAAACCGAATCAATCCCCAACAGCAGTAACATTTATTTTCTTATTTTTCAGTGCAAAAGTTGTCATCATTTCTTCCCATTGTAAAATTGATGAGGAGAAATAGTGAAGTGAATTAAATTGAAGGAGATGGTAGAAATCAAAGAGCGCAGCTTGGTGTGTCCGAGCGAGGAGGCCCCTAAGGAGCGGCTATGGCTCTCCTGCTTCGATCTGGCCATGACACCCGATCATTACACCCCGTCATTGATGTGGATGTGGTGTATGTGAGTTTTATTAACTCTAATTAAAATATAGAAGTTGCAAGTATACAATTATCTATTGTAGTACTTAGAGGTCGAATCCACAGGGACAATTTGGTTTTAGTTTTCAATTTTGAGTAAATTTAATCTAAGCAAAAGTAAAAGAGAAAAGAAAAGTTTCAGGTTTGAATTTTTCGATTGATTTAGACTAAAAACTGAAAGTAAACAAAAACTTAACTCAATTAACAAACGATTAGATCTTGTTAAGATGATATATCCACAATTGTCAATACTTGTTTGGTGATTAATTTATTGATATTATGAGGGTACGGTTTCAGATTTGGTACCAAGCGATATCTCTATTTAGGTACCGTGTTTGCATTAGTTATGGCTTCACCTCTCGGTTCTTGATTAAACTAATCAAAACTCATTAAGCACATATCGTCCTAATTATCCTAAGCAATCATATGTCACCTCTCGGTACTTAATACAATTCGCTACGACAATTAGGCAAATCCGTAATCAACAAACGTCACTTCTCGGTACTTAGTTCGTTAATTATCCTACTTCCTATGATCTAGATCTAATATTTAATATCTCTATTGCAAATACTAAATTATGAAGTAAAACAATTCATATAGCAAGCAAGTCATAAGATGGACAATCAGTTAGCGTCATCTCTCGGTACTTAGTCAATCAATTGCCATGTTTTCTAGGGTCAAGGTCTAAAACTAAACCCTAAGATCACAATTCATGAAATTGTACAAGTAAAATAGAAAGAAAATAAATCCAAAAATTTATCACAAACAAGCATTTAAACAAGAGTTTCAATACATCCTAACAAGTCCTAATACAACTCAGCTGGACATGGCTAAGGAACTAAACATGGTAGAAGTGAAAAGAGAGAAATAGAGAAATAGGGAATTGATGCCATTAGCCATTTATGACAAAATTGGTATTGGAAACATTATCCCAATTCAACAAATCCAATATTCGATTCAATTGGTTGATGGCTCGAAAAAGCAACCATAAGGAGTTATTAGAGATTTCCCCATCATGATTGACAAATTCCTAGTTCCTTGCGATCTAATTATCGTAGAAATGAACGTAGATCCCCAAGTACCCTTGATTTTAGGTAGACTATTTTTTTCTACCACTGGATCCATCATTGATGTTAAAATAGGGTATTGACCTTGCAAATTGGTAACGAGCGAGTTGTTTTCCAAGCCAACGACAATGTTTCATAATTCATTGACGAGGATTCTCACAAAAGAGACATTGTCGACACCGAGGATAGCCCTTCCAAGAGCGATTTTAGTGACATCACAGGCACTAATCCATCGTGGGAGGGAGCATCTTAGGACAGACCCATGCCATCTATACAATTTGAGGGAAATTCAAGTGAGTTCATAGATTCCGACGTTGATTATGATTCAGACGATTCTACAGAATGGGACAGCATGAGTGAATTGGAGGAGAATTGTGATCAATTCAAAGGCATGACCTTAGAGGACAAGGAAACACTGTGTAATGATTCCAATTCAGTTGACGCTGAGACACTCATTGTCAAAGTGAAGCAACTAAAGTTGGAATTCGAGAGGCAATTGAAGGAAACATTGGTGGCACACATGATCGTCAAGCCAGCATCACACACGGGCACATGGAGCCCGAGACATCGCCCTACTTTGTAGGCCAGCCACAGAGGACATCACGCTCCAGGCGCGCACCTCACGAGCCATCTCTGCGTCGTTCTACAACGTGTAATCTAGTAGTGACTTTAGTTACGGTATTTAGTGATAGTAATCTAGTAGTGAACTCGTTTTTACAACGTGTAAGCCAAGTCTCAGACGCGCCACGCCAAGGGTTACCGAAAGATTGAGTCTGTAGGAAACCTGACGCGAGACTTAGAAACTCTTTTTCTAAAATAAACTAAATCAAACAAATGTGTAAAAATTGCAAAAAAAAAGAGCAATATATAGGGTTGAAGTCCTTAGGATAGATACACCCGCATATAACAAAAAAATAGAAAAATAAAACAAAAAAAAATATTGAGTGAAAAAATGAGAGAGCCCGAAAGCAGACAGATGCACAAACAAAAAAGTCAATAGCATCAGGGCACAATTTACACTCTAAATTCACCTTAAATTAAATCTTCTTTCAAAAAGAATTTTCTAAATTGGCTTACACTTGTAGAATTGAGGAAACAAATTCAAGATTTACCGATCTGAATTGCCACATTAACTCGTTGATAAAGAAGTAAAACCTTGTCCCAATTCGAAAAACTTATGGATTTGATAAAATAGAACAATCGATTTCTTTAAATTTATCAAAGACTTTGACGAAGGGTTTGTTCAGTAGCGGATTAATAATCTCAACAAAAACATGTTCCTAATATATCTGCATTTAGTTTAGCATTTTACATTCTTGTTCTTTAATTTTTTATCGCATACAAAATTGTGTTGTGATGTGAAGAAGACCATTGATTTTTTTTCAAATAAAGTTAAATACCAACTTTTCCTTTTTAAACATATTATTCCAAACCACACGTAAAAACAAATACGTATGTTAGAGTCCAGTCTAGGTACTTGGTGTAAAATGAAATAACTAGCCCTTGAGTATTCCCATAAATGTTTTAGACTCGCTTGAGGACAAGCAAGGTTTAGGCTTGGGGGAATTTGATAAGTCAAATTATGCACACATTTTTCTAGGGTTAATTATGTAATTTAAGTCAAGTTTAGGTTAAATCAGTGTCCAAACAAACAAGTTTTTATCTCAAAAGAGTTCAATTCACTATCTTGCAGTATTTTAGTGCAGAAAAATCATTTGGAAGCAAAATAAACACAAGGAAGAACGATGGAACAAACTAGGAGTGCAATAGGAAGCAATTGGGCTATCTACCAAGCCAATTGCGTCCAGAGGAACTCTTATTACGGCCGCAATCAACCTCTACATGTCGAGACTTGAAGAGCAGCCCAATCCAGCTTTATTACGAACGCAAGGTATATCCTTGCGGCCGCAATAGAAGTTGGCAAAGGGTTGTGCATATTAAGGAAGTTTCCATCTCCAAGTATTGCGGTCGTAATAGTTATTATTGCCCCCGAAATTGAACTAACATGACCATGACAGAGGAGTGATAACTGCCACACAAGGTATGCTGCGGCCGCAAGAGAAGTTATTGCTCCCGCAATAGACTTGCGCAGAAGCACAAAGAGGAAGTTTCAGCAGTCTGTTTTTAGGATCTAGCTTTCATATATATAGATATAATTATTAGACAGAACAAAGAGGCAAGTTAGACGAATTTAGCCAGTAACAAAGTGTTAAAACTTAGAGAATTCATAGAAGAGTAAGGAGAAGAAAAAGAGAAAAAGAAGAAACATTACTTTGTTACAATGATTAATAATAATTCAATTGAATCTGATGAGAAGATGAGATAAATCCGATCAAGATGTCTCCTCTTTCACTCTTCTTCTTCTCGTACAAAGCCCAAACCCAAACCCATTATTATTGTTGGGCCTTCCTTCTTCACTTTTTCACAGCCTTTTAAGAAATGCTCTATTTTATACAACATTACTTCACACATAAATAGTTTCTTCTTGGTACAATTAATGATTGATTAATAATAATTCAATTGGATCTGGGATAGCGAATTGCTTTTTGCATTCCAGGGGTGCGCCTCTACTCCGTTCAGAAAAAAGAAAAAAAAACAAGAAAGAGAGAGAGAGAGAGAGAGAGAGAACGTGCCAACAACTTACTTTCTCCACGAAATCTATACAATAATAGTTAAAAGAACACAACATTGCCATTGCCATTGCCATTGCCATTGCCATTGCCAGCCCTGTATTAATTCGATCCCTGCTCACATCTGCTAGCTGTATAGACACCATATGTATCTGACTAGTCTAATATATCGCACTCTGATTTCAATTAATTAAAAGGCTAGCTAGCTAATGGTTTCATTTTCCAGAAAAAAAAAACAAATACGAATCGACAACTGTATGTGACATGAATGTGATCTCAACATGTTAAAATGGTCAACTTATTTCCTTCTTAAATATATATACATATATACATATATACATATATACATATATATATATATATATATATATATATATATATTTGAAGAAACCAAGCCCTTTAACTTTATATATCTCCGGCATGAAAATCACAAATTAAACCTACTCTCCTTTTTTTCTTTCACATAATTCAGATCGATATGGTTGAATCACAATAATGACAATCCAAACCAACGTCGCAGCCGCGTTAGCAAGGCTTAGCAGCCTTTCATGCAGTATATCACGTGACATTCCAAAAAAGATCGAGTGGATCAAGAAGGAACTAGCGTTGATCCAATGCCTCCTCGAAGACGCCGCATCCAAGTCGGAAAATGGGGATGAACATGCAAGGCAGTGGGTGAAGGAAGTGAAGGAGGTGTGCCATCAGATCCAGGACATGGTCGACGACGTGCTGCAAGTGGAGGAAGCTCGGAGGAGGAGGGAGGGCAACTTCTTCAAGCAGTGCGTTGATCTGCCTGGCGAAATGATTGTTATCCGTGAGATCGTTTCGCACGCAGACAACATAATGTTCACGATGAGAGATATCTCTGATGCTGGAAAAAGCTACGCATCAATATCACCCGACCAAGTAAGAAATGAAGAGGTCAGTACTATTGGCTCACCTGCTGGTTTTTGTTTTGATGATGAGACCAAGCTGGTAATAGGTTTTGAGACTGAATTCAAACAAGTTGTGAGTTTGTTAACCGATCCGGAGAAAAATGACCGTACTGTGATTTCTTTAGTTGGTATAGACGGTTTTGGAAAAACCACTCTCGCAAAGAAAGTTTACAACTCAAAACAAGTTAGAGAGAATTTTGATGTATCAACCTGGATCGTCGCGCCTCCCGGAAAGTGTGCGACAGTTGACTTGCTAAAAAATATCCTGAAAGAGCTGCTAGGGCTCGGCCAGAAAAGCTATAACAACACAACTGAGGTAACAACCAACAATCTTGAAAAAATGCAAGAAAAAGAAACGAGTGAAAAAATCGGTGAGATTTTGAAAGCGAGAAAGTACTTGATCGTACTTGATGATATTTGGGACGCCGAGACCTGGGGCGCGATTCAGCAAGTTCTTCCAAATTCTGGTAATGGAAGCAGGATACTGGTAACAACCCGGAATTTAGAAATGATAAAGCCAGAGGAAGAACCGTCTTCACACACCGTAGAATTACAGCTATTAAGTGATGAAGATAGCTGGGAATTGCTGAAACGCTATATTTTTCAATCACCCATTAGTGACCATCATCATTCCATAATAGATGAGCTAGAGCCTGTAGGGAGAACGCTTGCAACTAGTTGTCGAGGTTTTCCTTTGGCCTTGGTGTTGCTAAGTGGACTCCTTTCGAAAAATCTCAACTATAATTCATGGTCTAGTATAGCTGATGAAATCGATAGAGAATCGATGACGTGCGACCAAATGTTTTGTCAAAAGATTCTGTCTCTACATCAAAAGAATCTGCCTAATACTTTTGTAAACTCCTGCTTCCACTACATCTCTTCCTTTCCTGAAAATTCCCTTATTTCAACGTCCAAATTATTCAAGTTGTGGATAGCTGAGGGCCTCATACCGTATAGTACGAAATGTACGTTTGAGCAAACTGCCCGTGAGTACCTAGTCACAATAATAGAAAGGCGTCTGGTGCAAGTTGCACAAAGGAACATGCCGAGAGGACGTATTAAGAAAATACAAATTCATGGCATTTTACACAGTTGGTGTCGCGAGCAAGCTCAGAAAAACGGAACCTTTGACATTGTAGAAAATTCCACAGAGATGGAGGTTGATTTACCAGCAAATTCCAATTGCGTGTTTGTTAACAATAGAAAACTCGATAATGCCTTTGTTGAGTCTCTTTACAACCCCCGTTCCATTGTGGCGTCGAGCCTAGAGGTGCATGAGCTGAGACAACAAGCCTGTATCAAACTTCATTCTCTGAGGGTGTTCGATCTAGAAAATTCGCAATTCAAAAGTTGGAAGAAGCTGGAAGAAACCTTTCTGAAAATGAGGCACCTGAGGTACCTAGGCTTGAGAAAAGCCAACATATGGGGAGATGCGTCCTTCACAAAAAATCTCGCACAACTCCAAACATTCGATGCAAGGGGACCTTTTGTCACCAACATCCTGCCAGAATTTTGGAGCATCCAAACGCTACGCAATGTCTATTTGACCGGTAACATTGTGCCAACTGTCGCATCCAATGTCACCAGGAGCCTACACAAATTGCATCTGGAGTTGCATATTCCGTCGACCTACAACTGGAAACCGTTGATCCAGTTGCTCGAAAAACAGAACAACCTCACCTTTTTTACTATTAAAATCAAAGGGCACGGGGCTATCCCAGTGGCAATCTTTAGTCCTTTCAAAAACCAAGGCAACCTTCATTGTCTGAAGCTCGACGGAAAACTAAACCCTCCACAACTTCCGGAAAGCACCGAGCTTCCGTCAACCCTCGCTGAGCTCACTTTAATCAGAACCCACTTGAAGAAGGACCCGTTGCCAGCGCTGGAGCTACTATCGAACCTCAGCCTTCTCAGGTTGGAGTACGGCTCGTACAAGGGCACTACGGGTATGTTTTGTTCATCCGGTGGATTCCCCAAGTTGCAGGAGTTGAAGCTGGATGGGTCGTGCAAGGTGCAAGGGTGGAGAGCAGAGGCGGGGGCAATGCCGTGCCTGGTCAAGTTGCATATCATGGCTTACGATTTCATGGAGAAGCTTCCGGAAGCTTTGACGCATTTGAGCTCGCTTCAGGAACTTGATGTAACGGTATACGAGGAAGATAGTGCTTGGCTGGCAACAAGGTTGAACCAGGAAAATGGAGAGGATTGGTGCAAGATCGAACATGTTCCACGTGTCAGGGTCCATCTGCTGCCGAATCTATTCTTCACAGAGAAGCCGGTACGTACTTACGTACTTACATATGTTCATTAATTAATTAATATATACTGTCATTAATTAACTTCAAGGAGAAGCTTGGATATATGGTGTATATGTTGTTTGAAATTGATATATGTTTCAGAACCGCACATTCAGCACAGCCAATGCATACATTCGCCACTTATCTGTCTAGACTCTCTGCGCGCGCTGCACAATACATCAGTACATCACCAAACCAAACAGTACGTAGAGTTTCCCCTTAATTTTACTTCTTAATTAAGATCATGCATGTTAACCTCCATCGATTTCTAAAGATATAATTAATGTATGTGTATATATATATATGTTTCAGGTTGTCTCTGCTCGTCGCTAAATCGTTCTTGTGCTTGTGCTTGTACTTGGTTCTATCACACGAATGATGGATGTTTGAACTAATTTAATAAATATGTTTTCTTTTTGGTATGATTTTGCCATCGTCATGAGATTGAATTAATGTACCAATTCTATGTCTGAATATTTCACATAATGTATTGTTTTACGATCCAAGGTTTAAGGTTTGTGCTTTGTGTGTGTGTGTTTCTTTTATTTTCTGTTTGGTTTTTGTTACAACAGTTGCTGATATGAAGGATTTATTTTGTAATTTGTGCTTTGAGATTCATCTATTCGAAGAAATGAATTTAAACAAGTAGCTATAATTTCCTACTTTTATTTCGATTTCATGATAAGTTTAATGAGCATTATGTATTAAGGACGAACTGTTTGTAATTTGTGAATAACGAAAGTTCTATTTTGGGCTCTGTTTGGATTGGTTTGAGCCAATATTTCTAACAATTGGTATCAGAACATGGGCTCTGTTTCTGTCAATAGGTGGTGTTGTAGTTAATTTGTTTCATTTCAAAAGCTCTCTCTCTGACAAATAATTAAGTAATTATTTAATCAAGTCTTCTTCGAAAAATGAAAATTAAATTATGGCAATTCAAGCACTCCACATGGTCTCAATTTGTTCAATGCATGCATAGCATGGGAGTTTGTCAGTTCTCAGTTCCTACTTCTACGCATTGACTTCCATTTATTTTTATATTATCTTATGTTCTTCGTCGTCACACAGGGACGCAGATCTCAATTATTCTTCAATTCATGCTTAATTAATGCTAGCTGTCCCCGGGGAGATTGAGATTCAATTGCTTCAATCTTATTAATAATTAAAGTCTTCCTAGCTGGCTACAAGTTCACATTTAAAACTCCTTTGAAACTTCATCGAGATTTTCATAGTTAAATTAAACAACTACATCTTAATTGAGCTGAGATGAGCTGAGCTGAGCTGAGCACCAGAGTTTCTCCTCCTCAATTTCTCCCTTTCTCAGGCTTAATTTGCATATCTGCATGCATGCATGGGAAAGCCTCAGGAGAAATCTCCTCTCAAATTACTTGCAAACCCAACAACTAAGTTGTTGATACTCATCATATGGCTCTTATTAGTCGTCTTCTTCTTCTTCTTGCTTGCGTATTCCGTTTCGTTCTCATACCTGCGAATCTCTACCTCTTCCGTCATTTTGCCAGCTCTCACCACACAACAACAACACACTGCTTCCAATCATGACCTCGCAACCAAAGGTACACACGCATCGATCTCTGATGCATTCTTATTCATTTATATGTGTAACAGCTTATATAATTTTCCATCATCACATGCATTAATTGTGTTGTGTTCGAATCGAACCTTAATTTTCGAATTCTAGCCAGCTCAATTGTAGGAAGCCCTCATTAATTTTCCATTAGCCGCTGCATGCTATGTGCAAATAATTAATACAATTCTGACACTTGCATGCTCGCGTTTATTCAAGATTAATTAGTTCATCTGAAGCACATTACTAATTTATATTTAAAGCAGCAGGTGCTAACCATGACATAACAATGTGCGATCTGTACAATGGCACCTGGGTTCGTGATTTTGGCGGCACAATTTACACAAACACGACGTGCAAGACCATGCCGAAAAATAACGACTGCGAAAAGTACGGTAAGGACCATGACTTTGTAAAATGGAAGTGGAAGCCACACGGATGCCATCTCCCTCGCTTCGACCCCGAACGCTTCTTAGATGCTATGAGAGGAATGAATCTGGCCTTTGTCGGAGACTCTGTTGCTCGCAATCACAAGGACTCCCTCCTCTGCATGCTTTCTCAGGTAAGTTCTACTATATATATATATATATATATATATATATATTATATACACTATATATAGTTGAACCACAGTACTTTTAATAGTTAAGTACTTGTACTAATAAAAAGCTGGCTGGCTGGCTTTTGATTGTGTTTCAGGTTGAGTCGCCTCAGAACACGTACAACGACTTAGAGAATCAAATCACAAAGTGGTACTTTCAAACTTATAATTTCACCCTCATACATCTATGGACCAAATATTTAGTCCGGTCGGAAGAAAAAGTGGTTAACGGATCGGGAACAGAAACAGACGTGTACCTCGATCAGGTGGACCCGAATTGGAGTAAGCATTTGCAGCATGTGAACTACGTGGTTCTGTCAGGATGTCACTGGTTTTTCAGAGAACTGTATCTCTATGAGCACAACAAGCTGATCGGCACTGTTTTTGATTCACCTAGAAACATCCCTGCACTTGGCGTTATATTCGCAGTGCAGAGCGCATTTCGGACAGCAATAAATTACTTGAAAAATTATGGTGGCAGTGGCAGTGATTTCCATTTAGTAGTGGTGAGGACGGTTTCTCCAAAACATTTTGAGGGCGGGGCCTGGAACGCGGGCGGAACATGCGGGAGGACTAGGCCTAATTTGGATGGAGGATGGTTGAGCGGGATTAATTTGGAATTGCGGAGTGCGGTGCTGAATGAAGTGGAAGCGGTCGGGAAGGGAGCAGGTGGAGGTGGAGGTGTTCGGTTTGCGACGATGGATGTGACGTGGATGATGGATATGAGACCGGACGGGCATCCTGGGACGCACTATGACAACCGGTGGAACCGCGACTACAGCGACTGCACGCACTGGTGCATGCCAGGAGCCGTTGACACCTGGAATCAGCTCTTGCTGCACACTATCATACACAGTCAGAAAAGAGAAGAACAAATCTAGAGGTGTAATTTTAATTTTATTATTAGAGACGAGCTTCATATTTTTCATTTTAAAAGTGAGTAATTAAAGTTAAATTTGACTTAAATTTGACTGGAGATTTGCGAGGATTCTTCATATATATTTTTCATATTTTTTCACAACGGAATGTTTCTTTTGGGTCTTGAAGAACAACAAAACCAACTCAATTTGAGAAAGAAATGCAAATAGGAAATAGTAAAAAAGCGCATGCATCATACATTATGCATCTTGCATGTAGCATTCTTTGACGCAAGAAAGGAAAACAAAAGAAGCAATTAATTACGATGCATACCCTGTTCCAGAAACCAAAATCAAATAACATAGTTTCTTTAACCCCGAATTTTTTTTTATTATTATTTGAAATTATATATTTAGGAAAAAAAAAATTGAATTTCGAACCTATTTTTCATTTTGAAATAACCATAAAAAAAGGAAATGGATCACAGCTCACACCTGCAATCCATGAAAAAAACAAGTGAACCGCAACTAGCAATTGCAGTCCAAGAATGTTTCACCATTTTATCCCGATTTCCACTATTTGTATCAAGTAGTGGTTGTGATTCATTTTTTTTTCTTCAAGTGGTCTCAAGTGAAAGTTGTGGTCTTCTTTTTTTTGCTTAAAATGGACCGCAAGTGACCGTTGCAGTCCACTTCTTTTTTTTCTTTTTTTTTAAATGCTTCGGAACTTTTACATTTTCGGAACCAAATTTAGGAAAATTCAATTTTTTCTTGAATATTAATTTCGATTATTATTAATAATATTTTTAAAAAAATCTCGGTTCTTTAACAGCTGATTCTTGTGCTGACTCAATCAAACCACTCACAATCATATGATATTGTTTACTATTTGATTTCAAATTTCTTTATATCATAAATTAATGATAGATAATTAATGTAGTATGGAGTATGGACCATGTGTTTGAAAACAAAAACTTGTTATTTAGTTTAGACTTCATAAAAAATCACAAAAATGTCTTCGTAAATAAAAAATATATATCAATGATCAAAATTGTACGGTACTACCAATTGGTAAGTACTAAATGATATTTTGTACACAATGGTCTAAAATGTCTTTACGATTGCGGAGGTATTTCAAGTATAACTTTTGGACTTAACCATTTAGTTAAGTCAAACAAGTACATAATAGAGTAATTTCAACAATTTCAGCAAATATGCAAAACTAGAGTAAGAGCAAGAAAGCAAGAGAAAATGTACATTATGTAACGTGATTCGGTTTATCAATCAATTCTACATCAACGGGACTTTCAGATCCAAAATACTTTTCGGAACCGATTCCACTAAAACTAATGTTTTACAATAAGAAAGTCTATTCTAAACGCTCCAGTCATTTGCAAGAGGCTATCTCGCTCTACAAAGGCCTAGTGGTCTTGATTGACAACACAATCCAAGACAATGATGAATTACTTGACAACACAACATAGTTCATCAAACTAAAACAATCTCAAAGTGCTCTCACAAATAGACAATAAGAGAATTAGCTATCCTAAACACTCTCAAGGTGTGGATGCTGAGAAAGAAGGCTTTTGTGCTCTTTCTGGTGTTGAATTGAATGCTTCTAAACTTGGAAAGGACTTTCTTGATGCTTTTGGTTCGTATATCCAAAGTATATATAGGCTGAGCACTTCTTGGAGTCTTGAAATTTTGATCAGGGATGCTTCCGTTAAAGAATCTTACAACACGTTACAGAACCCGTTGTGATGGGTTTGCACATTTCCAGTTTTGTCCTTATCTGCGTCTCTGACTGATTCTAGACCTTTCTTGATAGAAATCCGTTGTGATGAGTTGGAAACTTGTTATAACATATCTGGCTTGTGTTACAAGATAATCTATCAAATTGAAAATTGTATTTTTTTTTTTCCTATTAAGCGCCAGCATGTAGCCTCTTAACCACAATTTCATAAGAACAAGAATCCAACAATTACATATAAGTCATAAAGAAAGAGTTACAAGCTTTTTTTAAAAAAAAATGGGATTTGGATAATAGTACAATTACCTAATGTAAAAAAACCCAACTGCATGTAAGTGAGTTTACAAGAAAATCTTTTATTTCATATAATCCAAAAAAGAGCATTACAATTCTCTTCTTCAAATCCATTCTTTACACTATAAAAAAAATTCGTTGTTAGTGTGGAAACCAAAAAACCATTTCAGTGGCCATAAGAACGAAAAGACGTCTGTTTCGTAAAATAGTCAGAAAAAAGCATTCACACGAAACTACTCTATACACAAAAATATCTTTTTCATAGAAAACACTCTTGTTTTGTAAAGCTAACAACATAAATGATTCTACGAAAATGAGTTTGCTTTTGATTCGTCCGTTCTTATTTCCGTAGTTAGCATTGCACATTTCAAACATAGCCCCCACCGAGTTAGTTATCCACACAATAATTCATATTATTTTCCTGATTTATACTTCTACGAAAATATTCAAAAAACTACGGAAATAATTCTACTCATCAACATAATTATTATTTATTTTTGCAGTTTTTAAGAATCTGAAAACATTATTTCTGTTGTAAAGATATTATATTTGTCAGTAAAGATGTTATTTATGTCAGTATTGGAACCATTATTTATGTCCGTAAATTTTATTATTGTTGCACTAAAAGATTTCAATTCTCATATTTTTTTTTATGTTTTTCAATTGTAACTGATTAGTTAAACAAATACACATTGAAAATGACTTAATTTAGATATAAAAAAAGAGAAGTTGTCATGCAAACAAAAAATATTTAATATATTTAATGTGTAAGTTGTCATGGAAACAAAAAAGGAGAAGAAGAAAAGAAAAAGAATATGTTTTCCCATAAAAAGACGAAAGTATTGAAGCATACATTAAAAATCTAAATTTTCCATTTTATTACATGAATAATTCCTTATTAGAAAATCATACATTTTCTTTACAAAAAAAATATCATATCTCAAGATCTTCTTTATAAGGAATATATCTCTCCTTAAATATATAAAAAAATATGTGAAAAAATCGTATAAATCTTGAGAATACTTAAAATAAGTTTATTAATTACCAAGGTTCTTACAAATGTTCTACAAAATGATAAATAAAATATATCTTATGCACCTCCCCCTTTCAAGAAGGGAGCTGCTAATAGTCCCCACTTACTTGTTCTCCTTAGAGGTCCTCCTAACTAACTCAATCATTAACTAACTAATTAGTGAGTTTGAGTCATTAATTGCGCTCCGCGCATTTAATTCTGCGCTCCACTCCGCCATCAATACTTCACTCTGCACCATTAATGTTGCACTATGCGCCATTAATGTTGTGATATGCGCAATTAATAATCATCTCAATTAATGAAGCTATCTTTACCAGCCATTAATGCTCCACTTTTAATGACGCTATCTTTATCATCCATTAATTTCACCCAAAAATTCCTTTCTGGCATTAATTAATATGAAAGTTATGATATTGCTATGCATCTTTTGTAATAAAGTCTTCGTCATTTTAATATAAAGACTTGGGGAAGTAATATAAAGACTTGGGAGTAGTAAATTGTATAGCAATTGTATTGCATTTTTGTGCATTTTCTTGCAGTTTTGTTGCATTTTTCTGCATTTTTATTGCAATTTTTATGCACTTTTATTACAATTTTTGCTGCATTTATCGTCACACTGTAGTTAGTAGTTTGCTTTCCATATTATAAAGACATGGGAATTCTAATATAAAGACATCAACATTGTAATATAAAGAGTATGGATTTGTAATATATACAAGTTAATTCCTAACAGACAAGTTCAAATTGATCGTCAGACACGTGTAATTAATCCAAATATAAACTACTAAAAACAAAAATGATTTCTTATCGTAGTGTAAAGACTTGGAAGTTGCAATATAAGGACTTCGGTATTTGTAATATACACAAGTTTGTTCCTAATAGTCAAGTTCATCCTCAGACGAGTCTTTATGATCCAAATATAAACTACTAACAATAGAAAAGTTTGCTTGTCATATTATGAATACTTCAGAGTTGTAATATAAAAACTTGCGAGCTGTAATATAAAGACTTGTGATCTGTAATATAAAAACTTGAGAGTTGTAAGTTAAACAAGTTGATTCCTAACAGACAACTTCAAGTTGATCCTGAGACAAGTCTGATTAATTCAAATATAAACTACTAACAAATAGAGACTTGATGTTTCTAACATAAAGACTTGAAGGCTCCAATTTTGTTGTAGTTTTGCTGCATTTATAAAATATAAAGACTTGGCTGTTGAAATATAGAGACTTTCTTGTCATAATATAAAGACTTACATGTTCTAATTTTGTAATAGTTTTGCTGATTTTTTAAATATAAAGATTTGTCTGATGTAATATAAAGACTTGATTGTTACAATATAGAGCCTTGTTTGTTCTAATTTAAAGACTGCACCATTACACCCTTGTACTATCAAAGCAAAAATAATAGTAGTAAGGACCTTATGCATAAGAAAACCAACAACAACATGCTTGAGGTACTTGGTGCTCCCTAGGTGGAGGTATGAGCCTTGTGAGCAGTACCTAAAACATCATTTACATACAAATCAGCAAGAGCATCAAACTTCTTGGAATAAGCTGATCGACATAGTTCTATAAGGACTCAAGCTCAAGAGAAGAGAACGATATCTCTAATCAGGTCCCCTAGAATTACAAATCCGAGCAACAAAGATCAATAAAAATTACAAAAAAAAATCTCAACTATGATAGATCTGATAAGTCCATGCCCAAAGCCAAACGACGAAGCGAAGAATCTGTCATACGTCAACGATAACAAAGAATTAGAAGAAGAATCAACAAAACACGTAAGAGGCAATGCTCGATCAGCTAACCAAAGGCATGTTTGATTAGTGACAGTGAGTGTCAAAGGCTTCGAATTGTCTTCTTCTTCGATCACTTCAGCATCGCATGGTACCAGAGTAATGGATTCGTCGGAGGAGAGAGGATCGAAGTGAGGACTCGTCAGAGGAGAGAGGATCAATGTCTGAGGAACTGGAGATGGCGTGAGGACTCGTCAGAGGAGGGAGGATCGACGTCTGATGGCGTGAGGAATCATGAAGGAACTGGAGATGGCGTGAGGACTAGTCGGAGGAGAGAGGATCGACGTCTGATCGAGAGCAAAGACAAAGCAAAAGAAAAGGAATTAGAAAGGAATTCGAATTTCTTTATATAGCATAGCGGGAGACGTGAGAGTGGGACACAAACCAGGAGGACAATAGATTTACTCTTTCAAGAAATAAAATGCTTTTAGACGTTCCCCAAAGAATAAAAACTAGTTAGTAATGATCTAAGCCTCCTTCTCTTAAGACTATACGACTCGATTATCAACTACTTATTAATCATAAGTATCAAGAATTGAAACAACATCTCGAATAAATAATGACAAGAGCTTGTATCTGACTAGGAGCATCATCAAATACTATCAATGTTGTGGGAGCGGTCAATTTTAGTCAATAATTAAACCACGTCATAGTTTATAAACTCTAAAGTAAAGTTGCTAAATAAGAAACTTTGGAGTAAAATTTCTAAATAAAAAACTCATCTACATCTCTGAAACTCATTTAGAAACTGTCACATCAGATACGAAACTCCAAGAGTTTCGTGATGCTAGTTTACTGACCCGTTTCACTCGTCTCGTGCTTGAAGTGGGGAAAACGATGGTGCCCCTGTTGCTCTGATAACCCTCTCTTGCATAACTCAGTAAAGCTAAACCCTACAATTTCTAAACTCAGTTTAATCAATTAATAAAATGAATATAATGGTGCATGAACTGGGATGTTCTGGTTTTGCTGTTGGGCTTGCATGTTAGCGTCTGGTACTGTCACATGTAGTGTGTGGTATCAATGTGGTCCATAGGTGTAACACCATACTGGTATGAAACTTGATACTGGTGTGGTACATGATATCAAATTAATTTTAGTAGTACTGGTATGGGTCCGATTTAGTGTTGTAGTACTGGTATGGGTCCGATTTAGTGTTGTTGCTAGTTGCTTCTGATACTGGTGCTGGTGTGGTACATGATATCAAATTTTCAGTGACCAATACGCTCCTAAATTTTATAGACATTGTAGTCCTCCCTTCATTTCCTAACAAAAAGGGCTAATTCCCAATTGCCTCTTCATGCCGTTGATTCATGTCAAGGAGAGAGAAGAGGTGGTTTTCTCTCTCTCCCTGTTTCTATTCGCTTGAAATTATGCACACGAGGGGAGGAGAGAGGAACAAGTTGTGTATCTTCAAGTGTTTTCACAAGATTTGAGAGAGAGAGAGAACTTCGAGAGAGAGTACAAAGGAATTTCTCTTGAGTAACGAGAGGATGGAGATCGAGTGGAGAATGGTGGTTCGCAAAGGGAAAAGGCCGATAAAGGCCACCCATCCCAACACTATCGGGATTCAACCCTACAAACCTTATGCCAAGCCGTCATATGCCCAGATACTCTCATCACTACAACCCGCCACAAACAAGACCTTCCTCCCCCATACACTACAACACGCTCTACCCCGCCACAAACAAGACCTTCACCAATCACACCCACCAGAACCGACTACTACATCTTACTTCACAGCCCAACACGCCTCCGTTTCCCCTCATCCCCCACCTTTCTTGAATGGAGAGGTCGATGCTTCAGATGTTGTCGTCGTGGTCACACCAAATTCCAATCTCGCAACCCCACGAAGTGCGACAAATGCTGGAAGGACGGGCATATTGGACAAAAATGCTCTTTGCAACCAATCGTCCTCCCAACAAGGACAAACACCATTCAAGCCATAGGCAGGAATCTGGAACCTAAATTCGACAATCTCATGCGCGCCCCCTGCCCTGAGGGCCAGCCAGAAATGTCGTTTGGCAGACCAGAAAAAACCTTTTGCTTCGTACGGAGGATGACGACTACTTCATGGAGATGGAAAGGCTAAACCAAGCAGTGGTGATGTACTCCGAGGTGGTCAAAGAACACTCCCTCGAAGAAGTGGCTTCAATTGCTGCCATAACAGGTCTGATTACACTGACGAAAATCAAGGTGGCCAAACTAATTAACCTGGGACGGACACCTGATCCTACTCCCAAATGGTTTAGCCCCCACCATCTTCATCAAGGCAACCCACCTCGCCTCTGGGATCAGGGATACACCTTCCAAGAGTGGCCCCCCCACGATAACTCGTCCATCAGCATCCCGTCATACAAGATCCTCATCTCTCTCCAAGGCATTCCTCCACACCTATGGAGAGAATGTGAAGTGATCAAGGCCTTGACAGAGGTGGGCACATATCTAGGAACTATTTCGGAGGCCGACGAGGCGGATTTGACTTCATGGAAATGTGTCCTTACCACCACTGATCTATCCAAGATACCCAAAATAGTGGCCATGGTAGCAGGAGATCTTGAATTCCTGGTCAAAGTCACCCCGATCAAGTGGATTCACAACCTTATTTACTCCCTAAAGGACTTACCGAAGAGGCCACCAAGTATTACAAACCACAACAGAGCTCGCCAGCAACCACCTCTGAAAAAGATACCTCCTCGGAGGATTCTAACACGATCGTGGTTTCTCGTCGAGCCCTCAGAGAAATAGTCCAAGGCTGTGATCCTACCAAAATACCCTCGGAGCTACACGATGCCCTACAGGGCACCCCGCCACCTCCCTAGAGGATGACGGTGCCAGACATCCGCAGCCTACTACATCTGGGTCCAGAGATGGAATAGATTGGTGACAGAGTAGTTACACGAGAATGGCCACAGATATCCGAAACTGAGCCAAGGGAGCTGTCAGTTCAAGCCAACCTCTCCACCCATGCTCAACAACCCTAGATGCAGACTACGAGAGAAACGGGTCATAATTTTGCACAGGTAACAGGTCAGGACTCCCAATACAACTCCAACAGGTCGCAAAAAATCATCACAGGACCAGTGGACCGTTATACAATTAACTGTCGGCTCACCTAGACCTTAGAGCCCAGTACCTCAAGCCGCACAAACCTGGTATAACACTCTAACCATTTTGTCTAGGGACGCAACTACTGCGCCAACAGTCACACCAAACCCCAGCACGCCTCCTATTGGTCAGTTTCCTAGTACGGACCCTGATCTTGCATTGGGAGATTCACCGATGAATACAGACAAGACAAATAGAGAAAGTCTTGTTCCTGGTCTGACACCTGAGCCGACGTCGGCCTGTCAGACTACTACCGCCAGCTCTTCACAAGTTTCAGAAAGGCAACAGACCCTGGCCCAGCTGCGCACCTCGGTAAGACAAAATAGGAAGAGAAGGGCCAACACAAGTCCACCAAATGAAGAAGGCCCAATTGCCCAAGACCAGCATGTCGTCCAAGTAACCTAAGACCCACCTGATTTCTATCATGTCACCATGGGAGCTGAACACTATCGGGCCATTACTGAGCGGTGCGGGCTAAACATCCAAGATGTCCAAGAGGCCCTCAATCAAGATAATGCAAACAGATTAAACAGAGAAGGAAAAGACCCAACGGAACACAACGAACCAGGCCGAAGTACTCAATAGGAGGACAGACCCAGCTGGTCTAACTCCAAATACTTATGCATCGGGCTCGGACGACATGTTGAGGATGGACCCGTTAACTGAAGATAAATTCTCAAATGAGGATTAGCCCAGAAAGGGACAGCAGCGAGTCTCGTTTCATTAGTTTGTGTATTTATTGTGATGCTAGGCTTCTGCCGATGTTTAGTACTTCTCATGTTTTTAAAAAACTCAAACTTCTTTCCTGGAACACAAGGGGGCTGGGAGATAGAAACAAATGTATTGTTGTGAGAAACAACTTAAGAGCGAGTCGTGCTGATGTAGTGTGTATTCAATAGACAAAGTGGAATACAAATAGCTTTGCTAATGTTGCTAGAGTCCTCCTATCTTATTTTGATTACAACATATATAGTATATGTACAGGCAACCCACTCCGCAGGAGGATGTTGCATTGCATGGAGGAAAAGCTACACTCTAATATCATCATAGGCTACACGACACACATGCACTGCAACCCTCCAGCTGAACACAACCTCCAAGATTTTTTTGTCACTTCAGTGTACGGCCCAACAGAAGAGTCTCAGAAGCAAGGTTTCATTACTGAGTTGTATGAGGTAGCACAAATAGTCACAACTCCTTGGATAGTGGCCGAGGACTTCAATCTGGTCCGATGGATGGTTGACAGATCGGGGGTTAGCAGGGAGTTTCAATTGATGGAGGCTTTCAACGACTTCATCAGAGACACGGCACTAATCGACATCCCTCTCACGAACAGAAGCTACACATGGACCAACAAACAACCCACAACGATCTTCTCCAAGCTAGATAGGGTTTTTGTTTCCACCCATTGGATACATGAATTCCCCGCTATAACACTTACAGCTAAGGAGTTGATGGTATCAGACCATGTACCACTTCTATTGCACTGCAAGCGTATCCACACAATAAAAAGAGAGAAGAGAATTGAGCTTTTTTGGCTTAGATTCAAAGATGCCAATGAGTTGATTCAAAAGGCATGGAAAAAAGGAACATAACACTCAAACCCGCTTCTATCCTTCAGCTCAAAAATACAAGACACTCACAATGTACTTGGCAAGTGGCACAAATCAAATTGCTCTCAAATGCAGCTCCATCTACAAAAGTGAAAAGACGCTATATTACTCTTTGACAAGATAGAGGAAAAGAGATCCCTGGCTAATCATGAATTTAGACTCAAACTCAAACTCAAACTGAGAGAGCGTGCATATGAACAATTTTGGCATAACTACAAACCTGATGTATGGCGCACAGTACAACAATTCTCAGCCAATCTCCTAGACCTCTCTTGCATGAACATAGCAAACATGGTGTTGATACCAAAAGGAGCTACATCACAAAATATGTTAGAGTTTCGCCCGATTAGCATAGTAACTACAAACCTGATGTATGGCGCACAGTACAACAATTCTCAGCCAATCTCCTAGACTCAAACTCAAACTCAAACTGAGAGAGCGTGCATATGAACAATTTTGGCATAACTACAAACCTGTTGTATGGCGCACAGTACAACAATTCTCAGCCAATCTCCTAGACCTCTCTTGCATGAACATAGCAAACATGGTGTTGATACCAAAAGGAGCTACATCACAAAATATGTTAGAGTTTCGCCCGATTAGCATAGTAAGTATCATCCCCAAACTCTTGTGCAAAATTCTGTCAAACAGACTAAGCCGAGAGCTACCAACCTTGATCCACAAAAACCAGACGACTTTTATCAAAGGGAGGCAAATTGGCGATAATTTTCTTGCAACGAGGGAAATTTTGCACAATCTCGCTAAGTCGGGCTAGCCAGGGATCTTCCTAAAGCTAGATTTTAACAAGGCATTCGACTCGATCAATTGGAAATTCTTGTTCACCATCATGGAAACTAGAGGATTCCCTACCATCTGGATTTCTTGGATAAATAATTTACTCACAACGGCGAGGTCAAGAGTGGTGATCAATAGAATCAATGCCAATTTCTTCACACAAAAATAGGGGCTTCGACAATGCGATCCCTTATCCCCGATGCTATTCATTTTGGCTATGGACGTGCTACAGCAAATGCTTCAGGGAGTAGAAGATCTGTTGCCACATGCTATCTCGGATAAAATTGCACAATCTGTTTTTACTCTGCAATACGTCGATGACACGGCCATCATTATGGGCTCAGATGACACGACACTAGCAACTGTCAAAGTGATACTTAAGACTTTTCTCAAATGTTTCAGGACTTGCAATAAACTTACAAAAGAGCTATTTTGTGTCGTTCAACATGACTGCCACTGCAGTTTGCAGTTGCCCGAACAGCATGTCTTTTGTGTTGCACTCAGGGTTCCCTTTTGTGCAAGTATCTAGACATGCCCCTAACTATCACTAGACACTACGAGACAGCAATACATGCCACTGATAGAAAAAATGGAGAAACGACTAAAAGGGTGGAAAGTAAAACTTATCTCTCGAGGAAGCAAATTACAGCTTATCAAGTCGGTGTTATCTTCGATTCCCGTTTATTTCATCGGATGTTTTAAGCTGCCAAAATGGGTGATACAGCGACTAGACAAGATTAGAAGAAACTTCCTATGGTCCAAGAGTGACAGCCACCAACCAGGAGTACACCTCCTCGACTGGAGTGCAGTATGGATTCCAAAACAATTCAGGGGACTGGGAATAAAGGACCTCCAGCTACACAACGAAGCTCTTCTACTCAGATGGTGGTGGAAGAATTACAAATCACCAGAGACACTCTGGACAGTTGTGGCCATGGCTTTGTACAGGATAGGTGCGTATCAAAATGGACCTAAATTTTGGAGAAAACATGGTTCATTCTTCTGGAAATAATTGCAAGCCTTGCTCCCTCACTTCCACTGGTCCACCCAATGGACAATAGGAAACGGGGAAACTATCTCATTCTGGTTAGACTGTTGGGCGGGTGCTCGACTGGCAGCTCAATTCCAAAGCATAGACAGAATGCCCCTGCCAAGTATTTCGTTAAAAGATGCCGTCCCGATAGCTAACTCACTCTTACCTCACCCCAGAATACCACAGATAATCGACATCATGGAAGGCCTAACAGAAAACATCAATGATCTTGACCGATGCGATGAGATTCACTGGAGATGGGAAACATCAAGGTTATACTCATCAAAATCCTTCTATAGAACAATTACACGGGCTGCAAAAATTGAAATGAGTTGGGTCTGGATCTGGAAGGTCAGAGGTCCACCGACGGTCAAGATTTTCACGTGTTTGCTTCTGCAGGACGCACGCTAACTCACGATGTGATGTAACGACGAAACATGCAGTGCAATAGCCAGTGTGTCATGTGCAACAATTGCCCCCATCGAGTCTGCAAGCCATCTTTTCTTCCTATGCCCGTATGTAGTCACAGTCTGGTTCCACCTACAGCAGCACTTTGTGTTGAATAATATTAATTATATGATTCAAACATGAGTGGTTGAGGGCGATTCAGTCTTTTCTGTTTTAATTTGAATTTTCTATTTTAGGCGGTTATGTTTGCAACCTTTCGTTTAAAATTAGTGAAGGCTGTTCACTACAGCCTGGCGTCCTTTTCCTTTTTTTGTTTTTGCCTATATAAAGGAGATTGTAATAAATAAATTAGTGTGGCTGGTTAATAAAGGATAATTCCTTTGTATTCTGTTCTACTCTTTCTTGTTCATCCTCTCTAAAATTTCTATCAAATTGGTATCAGAGCCAAAGATCCGTGTATGACAGAAACAATGAATCATTCGAACATACCTCAGTTTGATGGAGAGAACTATCACTTTTGGTGCATTAAAATGAAGACCTTGTTGAAGTCTCATGGATTATGGGACGCTGTTAAAGACGGTATGACAGGAACAGATGCAGAGAGTATTAAGAAGGATTCTCGTGCTCTGTGCCTAATCCAACAAGGTGTGACTGATACGATATTTCCAAAGATTGCAACGGATACCACTGCGAAAGATGCATGGACCAATCTGTCCATTGCTTATGAAGGTAATTCAAGAGTCAAGACAATGAAATTACAAGGATTGAGAAGAGAGTTTGAAACTTTGTTGATGAAGCCTGATGAAACCGTTCAAACATTCATGACTAGAGTGCAGAACATAGTAAATCAGATCAAGGTGCTCGATGGTACAATGTCAGAAGAGACAATTGTATCTAAAGTTTTGAGAAGTCTGAACCCTGATTTTGATCATGTGGTTGCTGCAATAGAAGAGTCAAAGGATCTTGCCAACTATTCCTTAATAGAACTCACTGGTTCTCTTCAGACACATGAGACCAGGCTGAAGAAAAGAGAAGATGTGATTGGGGAACAAGCCTTTTATGTAAGAGGTGACATGAGGAGAGGAAGAGGAAGAGGAATAAGAGGCAGAGGGTTCAGTCCAAGAGGGGGAAGATCAAGTGGTGAATCAAGATCAAGAGGGAGAAATTCAGACACTTCAGACAATGATTAATCTGAAGATCACAAGAAAGGTGTGAGATGTTACAACTGTAACAGACTAGGGCATTATCAGTCTGAGTGCAAGGAGTATAACAAGAAGACAATTCGATGCCATTACTGTAACAAATTGGGTCACATTCAATCACAGTGTTATCTGAAAAGAAGAGAGGAAGGGCAGGCTAGCTTTGCTCAAGAATCAGATGAAGTTCAAGAAGAGGAAGATGATGCCTTGTTCATGGCGCACACAAGTCATTCTATTGATCCAACCACTGTCTGGTTTTTAGACAGTGGATGTTCAAACCACATGACTGGTTACAAAGATCAGTTCACCTCCCTTGATGAGTCCTTTAAGCACCATGTAAAGCTTGGAGACAACAAGTCAATACAGGTTGAAGGAAAAGGGACAGTTTCAGTTTCAACTACTAGTGGCATGAGGTATCTCTATAATGTATATTACATTCCAAAACTGTCACAAAACCTGTTAAGTATTGGGCAATTGACAGAGAATGGCTACTCTGTGATGTTTGAGGGAAGTACATGCATTATAAAGGATAAATGCAGTGAACAAACGATTGCAAGGGTTGAGAGGGCTACCAATAAACTTTTTCCACTTGAAATGATTACTGTAAAAGACCAGGTGCTTATTGCAAAAAGGATTAGAGATATCTGATTTATGGCATCAAAGGTATGGTCACTTGAATGTTTCAAGTTTGAAATTACTTGGGCATAAAAGACTGGTTCATGGTATCCCTATGATTGATGATATCAAGTTCTGTGAGGGGTGTGTGTATGGAAAGCATTCCAGAAGTTCATTTCCAAAATATCCAGGAAGGAAAACTGAGGGCATTCTTGACCTTGTGCACACTGACCTATGTGGGCCTATGAGAACCACTTCATTTGGAGACAGTAAGTATTTTTTATTGTTCACAGATGATTTCAGTAGAATGAGTTGGATTTATTTTCTCAAGAATAAGTCTGACACTTTTTCACGGTTCAAGAAATTCAAAGTTCTGGTGGAAAAGCAAACAGGAAAATATATAAAGGTGTTGAGATCTGATAATGGTGGAGAGTTTACCTCAAGAGAATTTACTGAATTTTGTGAGGAAGAAGGTATACGTAGGGAGTTCAGCACACCATACACACCACAACAAAATGGTGTGGCTGAGAGGAAAAATAGAACAGTTGTGGAAATGGGAAGATGTTTGATAAAGCATGCAAAACTACCAAATGAATTTTGGGCTGAGGCTATTGGGACAGCAGTGTTTTTACTAAATAGAGCACCTACCAAAGCCTTGAATGAAGCAACACCTATTGAAGTTTGGTCAGGGAAGAAACCAGATGTGAGTAATCTCAAGGTTTTTGGCTGTGTGGCTTATGTGTTTGTGGAGAAACACTTGAGAAGTAAGTTAGATGACAAGGCTACAAAACTGATCTTTATTGGGTACAGTGATCACTCAAAAGGATACAGATTGTTTAATCCAGAAAATGGAAAAATAACAGTGAGCAGAAATGTGATTTTCGATGAAGGGACATATTGGATTTGGAATGACAAGAAGGAAGATAAAGGTGAAAGAACAATTGGTGCTATAGTGTCAGATTGTGTAGTATTGGAGGAAGATGTGGAAAGAGGTGAAACTGATGAAGAACATGAAGAATTGATCAGAGAGGAAGCAACAGAAGCACCCATTAAGACATATGTTAGAAGGAGAAGGGGAAGGGAAATACATGACTCAAATAGGAAGACAAGGCTTGTTTCTGATCTGTATGAGCAAACTCACATAATGCTGGTAGCTGATCCACTCAGTTTTGAAGAAGCTGCAAACAAAGAGGAATGGAACAGGGCTATGAGAGAGGAAATTGCTGCAATTGAAAGGAATGAAACATGGAATCTGGTAAGCTTACCAGAAGGCAAAAATGCAATAAGTGTGAAATGGCTTTACAAAACAAAGCTAGGTCCTGAAGGAGAAATTGTGAAGTATAAAGCAAGGTTGGTAGTGAAAGGCTACACTCAAGAACATGGAGTTGATTTTGATGAGACTTTTGCACCTGTGGCTAGATTTGAGACAATAAGGGCATTTCTGGCATTAGCAGCCTTTTCAAAATTGAGGGTGTATCAGTTTGATGTTAAATCAGCTTTTTTAAATGGGGAATTGAAGGAGGATGTGTTTATAGAGCAACCAAAGGGATTTGAGGTGCAGGGGAAAGAGAAACTGGTGTACAAATTGAATAAAGCTCTCTATGGTTTGAAACAAGCTCCAAGAGCTTGGTACAGTAAAATTGATGGTTACTTCATGAAATCGGGGTTTGTAAGAAGCAACAGTGAGCCTAGTCTGTATGTCAAGAAGAATATGAAGTGTGAATTCTTATTTGTGTGTCTTTATGTAGATGACATGATCTACATGGGGTCAAATCAGAGAATGGTTGAAGAATTCAAAGAGAGTATGAAAAAGGAGTTTGAAATGACTGATCTTGGTCTGCTCAAATATTTTTTGGGATTAGAGGTAAATCAGAGTAGTGAAGGGATCTTTATCTCTCAAAGAAAGTATGCCTTAGATCTTTTGAGCAAGTTCAGCATGAGGAATTGCAAGTCAGTGAGCACACCCATGAATGCTAAAGAGAAGTTGAACAGAGATGATGGAACTCCAATGACTGATGCTGCATTGTACAGAAGTTTGGTTGGTGGTCTAATTTACCTCACTCACACACGACCAGATGTTTCATACTCAGTTGGTGTGGTGTCCCGATTCATGCACAACCCTTCTAAACATCACATGGGTGCAGCTAAAAGAATTCTCAGGTACGTTACTGGTACAGCTGATTTTGGTTTATGGTATGGTGAGAAAACAACAGGGAAGCTAAGTGGTTTCAGTGATAGTGACTGGGCTGGGTGTTTTGAAGACATGAAAAGCACCTCTGGTTACTTGTTTTTACTTGGTTCTAGCCCTATCAGTTGGAAATCCAAGAAACAACCAACTGTGGCACTTTCTTCAACTGAAGCAGAATATGTGGCAGTCTGTTCTTCTGCCTGTCAGGCAGTTTGGTTGAGCAGAATTTTTGAAGATTTTGGTAACAAACAAGAGGGTGCTGTGAAGATCAAATGTGACAATAGATCAACCATTGCTATGTGCAAAAACCCTATCTGTCATGGTAGATCTAAGCACATTGACATTAAACATCATTTCATCAGAGAGCTTGTGGCAAATGGCGCTATTGAATTGGAATATGTCCCAACTGCTGAACAAAAGGCTGACATTCTTACAAAGGCCTTACCAGTATCTGAATTTCTGACAATGAGGAGGAAAATGGGTGTGACAAGGTTTGAATCAAGAGGGGGTGTTGAATAATATTAATTATATGATTCAAACATGAGTGGTTGAGGGCGATTCAGTCTTTTCTGTTTTAATTTGAATTTTCTATTTTAGGCGGTTATGTTTGCAACCTTTCGTTTAAAATTAGTGAAGGCTGTTCACTACAGCCTGGCGTCCTTTTCCTTTTTTTGTTTTTGCCTATATAAAGAAGATTGTAATAAATAAATTAGTGTGGCTGGTTAATAAAGGATAATTCCTTTGTATTCTGTTCTACTCTTTCTTGTTCATCCTCTCTAAAATTTCTATCACTTTGGGTATCGCTGGTACAAACCTGGAGCGTCCATAATGGAAATAATCCAACAGGCACAGGCTGAATTGCAAACAGCACGCCAGAGAAGAGGTTTTTGGGAGTCAGTCCTACTGGCATCCGTCTGGGCAATCTGGAGGCAAAGAAATAGCTGAGTCTTTGCTGACTCGGAGAGCATCATGCCAGCTATAAACAACTAAGCGAGAGAGTAGTGCAAGATGCAGTGCTATGGTATATCCACTGTGGGAAGCCTAGAGGGGTAGCATAGTTCGAGTAAGGGATGTACATCAATATGTGTCGAGTTAGGGGGATCAGAATAACACATTTAGGTGGAAATAGCTAGATGATGTAAAGATGATTGATGTTTTATAATTTCACAACTTGACAGCTTCTTCCAAGCTTTCAAAAAAAAAAAGAAATTATGCACACCAAATGCCTTATCATGGATTAATTCGAATGACACAATCTAGGACTAGTCCCTCAAATACCATGACTTCCCAACTCTTCTAAATCTGAATGGAGTGGCATTTGTACTGGTACGGACGAACGGTGTTGTTTTTAGTGAGTTGCGTTGACAAGCTGGCACAAAATAATCAATTGAGAAAGATTTGTAAGCTGTCATAATCATATAGATTGATTGTAATATTTAGTTTCTAGGTTAAGTCGTCATTGATAGAAATATAGAATAAGAAAGCTAACTGGTGAATGGAAAAAATTGTGTGTGCATGAGAGAACAGAAGAAGAACTCCTCTGTAATATTTTCTGATTAAATAAAAAAGGGGTGGGAAGGGTGTTTCATGGGAGTGATTGTGTCTCTTTGATATTTTCTCTAATTTCTAACAGTTCTCATAAAATCATTAATTTCTTTGTTTTGATTTGGTGATACAATCATGAGTTCATGACAGTCTTGTATTGCTTCAGCTACCAGCTGATGACAACAAGTAGAAAAGCGAGCATGTAGATGGTTTTTTTAATATATGGATCAAGATTCAAGACCTTAATTACCGTCTTGTCAGATCTAGCAATTAAGTTCTTTCTGTGGGGAGATATTTACCTCATCTATTGCTGTTGTTGCTACCTATTTACAGTCCATTGACTTCCCAAAGAACAAAAAGGTATTTTCGGAAGATGACTGTCAGGAACTCCCTCAGAAGATAGGTACCTGTACCTGTACCTTCCTTGCTTGCCTTCCACTGTAGAATGTGCAGAACATTATCTGACACTACCGACGTACCCAAATCAGATTCAGGTCGGGTTATTCGCTTATTAGATGAAACTACCAATAATTATTCTTCTTATCTATGTGTTACAAGAGTGATGCATTCAATACTATCTAGATAGCTAGTACAACTATTAATTCATTCCATGCATACATACTGTATTTCATATGGCAAATTATATTAATAAAGACACTTAACGGTTAACGAATAATAAATACCAGAAATTATAATTAAACTGTAGCCGAACCAAAGTGCAATAATCCAGGTCCAGCAATTCCTGGCCTATTTCTTACAATCATACATACCTTGCTTAACTAACACAATATGATATGAAAATTAAAAAACAATACGGTACGCGCGTGTTTCACCTAAGTAACATTTTTTAGTATCTCAAACAAAAACTCATTCCATGTATCAACAGCTCCAGGCATGCACCAGTGCACACAGTCGCTGTACCCGCGGTTCCACTTGTTGTCCCAGTGGGACCCGGGATGCCCATCTGGCCTCATCTCCATCACCCACGTCACATCCATCGCTGCAAACCTGACACGCCCTCCTTCATTGCGATTGCGGACCCTCTCAATTTCACCTACCTGGGCATTCCTCACTTCCAAGTGGGTCCCTCTTAACCGGCCTGGATCCAAATTGGGTGTAGTTCTGTTGCAAGACCCGCCCCCGTTCCAAGCCCCACCTTCAAAGTGTGATGGAGAGAAGGTCCTGACGACAACTAACTGCAGATTGGTTCCTGCAGAATTTCTCAAGTAATTGAGTGTAGTCCGAAATACAGTTTGGTAAAGGTTGGGGATATCCTTATCTTTATCTGAGCTTAGCGTGGAGCCGATGAGCTTGTTGTTCAGGTAGAGGTAGAGTTGTCTGAAAAACCAGTGTCCTCCCGACAGAACAACGTAGTTGACTTGATGCAAATGGCTAGCCCAATTCGGGTCGACCTGATCGAGGAACACGTGAGTTTCGCTGGGCGACCCGTTAAACTTCCTCTCTTCAGACCGGACTAGAAACGTTGTCCATAGATGTGTGAGGGTGAAATTGTAAGTTTCAAAGTACCATTTTGTGATTTGGTTCTCTTCGTCGTTGTACGTGTTCTGAGGAGATTCAACCTGAGAAAGCATGCAGAGGAGGGAGTCCTTGTGGTTGCGGGCGACAGAGTCTCCGACAAAGGCCAGATTCATCCCTCTGAGAGTATGTAAAAAGTGTTCGGGGTCAAAACGGGGGAGATGGCATCCGTGGGGCTTCCAGCGCCACTTGACAAAGTCGTGGTCCTTGCCGTACTTCTCGCACTTGTTATTATCCGGCAGGGTCTTACATGTCATGTTGGTGTAGATTGTGCCGCCAAAATCGCGAACCCAGGTGCCATTGTACAGGTCGCATGTCGTCATCATCTCATGCATAGTGCCTGCTTTTATATATAAGTAATTAATTAATTGGTTTTGCTCAACTGATCAGTACCGATTTCATGAATGAATGAATGAATGAATGGCCGCGCGTGTACATATATACTGTTCATACCTTGTTTTGTGAGGGCATGATCGGAAGTGGTATCAGTATTGTGCTGAGGCGTGCCGGGGAAACAAAAGGTGAAAGAGGTAATGGTGGCATGGTTTGAGAAATAAATGAAATAAGCAAGAAAGAAGAGCAGCAGCAGCAGAGGCCATATCGGCAACTTATTTCTTGTAGATTTCTTGTTTGCCATCATGCTCCAATGCTCCATGCATCCATGCATGCAATATTCATGGATGAGACATGAGAGAGGCGATTTCTCAATTAAGAAGCTAGGCCACACCGTACCCAAGAGCAAATATATATTATCAGCAAAGCTAGCATTCATGGCAACCAAATAATGCAAACCGATTTAATTCTATATATGTATTATTTCTTTATATACCTCTTCAGTCTTCAGCAATTAATTCTCTTGCAATCAAACGAATCTTATTATTTATTTTTATATACCTCTTCAGTCTTCAGCAATTAATTCTATATATTATTTATTTATATACCTCCAATCATATCTGCTCGTTATTCACGACTATTGTTATATATGTACTTCCAACTTTTTTTTTAAAAAAAGTCAACACAAACTTAAATCTACAATTTCCTAAAAGAAATATTAGTATATTGTCTAGAGACCATATACATATATATATATATATATATATATATACGTACCTCGAAATGAATACCCGAATTAAGTGGAGCATCAACTTGCAACTCAAGTAAATGCATCGAAGGTGGAGTTTGAAGAAGACTTTACCGTCGTCGATTTTGACTTAATTTCTCTTTTTTTTTTTGAGCGTTTACCTTCCAAATTCAAAATGTTATGTGTTCAGTTACAAAGCTAGTGTGTGTCAAATACAACACACCAGATCCGCAAATAAAGGCATAAATTAATATGGGAATTCATGAACCCATATATATATAGAGAGAGTGAGGCTACGGTGTTCCGCAAAGCACCAAACATGTTAGACTTCGCCTTCATATCTTCGATTTCAAAGTACAAACGACGATCCAAACCATTAAACGTGATCTTCATTAAACCGATTAAAAGTACAAACGACGATCCAAACCATTTTTTTGAAAATTCCAACGACCGATCCGAACCGTTGAACATGATCTACATATTTAAAACTACTTGGAGATTGAATTTTATATTTTTTTGAATTTTTTTGCTATTATTTAGAGAGGTATGAAAATCACAACTTTTGTTGGTTTAGAAACCATTTGATTAGCAACTTTTCCACCTCTTTCAAAAAAATAGCAAACAATTTTAAAAAATATAAAATTCAATCTCCAAGTAGATTTTAATATGTAGATCATGTTGAACGGTTCGGATCGGTAGTTGAAATTTTTAAATTGAAAATAATGAATGTGGAGCACAAGCAGTTTGGTGCTCCATGTAGTACCCTAGCCTCACTCTATATATATATATATATATATATATATATATTGATAGGCTATTGTGAAACGTTTTCACTTCGACCGAAGTGCAAAAGTTATACATTTTATATTTTTTGAGATCAAAATTTAAATTTAAGTTGCTCAATAAATTTTTCTTCTTAAAATCTTGTAGAAAATCAAATTTCATAATTTTTGAAGCTTTCTAGCTATTTTTTAAATATTTTTAAAAAATAGTCTAGCTTAATATTTCAAGTGGGACAACCCACTTACCTCAAAAAATATTAAAAAACACGACATTTTCAGTGTTTTTTTTAAAAAATATTTAAAAGTTAGCTAGAAAGATTCAAAATCATGAAATTTGATTTCCGACAAGATTTTGAGATGAAGAATTAATTGAGCAACTCAAGTTTTAATTTTGAACTCAAAAAATTACAAAATGTGTAACTTTTGCACTTAGGCCGAAGTGCAAACATTTTAACAATAGTCTAAAATTTCGAGTTATCATGCTCAATAATTTATTTATATCAAAATCTCCTCGGATACAAAAATTTTCTTTTTTTAGAGTTACTCAACTATGTGTTTTGGATTTTTTTAATATGATCCCAAAATAGTAATAAAATAATCAGTGTTTATTCATAAAAATAAGGCACTTTCAAAAATTCGAAACACGTACTTAAAAAATTCTAAAATTGGAAATTTTTTCTATTCGATGAGATTTTGATATAAAGAAATTATTGAGCATGATAAATCGAAATTTTAGCCGTTCATTTGTGAGATTTGGAGCTCTATGCTTGGCCAAACACCGTAGCCTTACTCTATATACATATATATATATATAACACTCGCCTAATTTTGCCTGAACGGTACGATTTGTTAACAAACAAGTCAGCGACGACAGCACCGTAAGGGGGAAGACAGTGGTGCGAGCGTCGGTCGTAGGCGTAGGGCGGCAAGGACTGGCGGTGGTGGGGCGACTACATTTACCAGCGACAACATGCATGTACAAAATTATTTCTCAAGTCCATAACTACGGTGCATGCATATACAATTTCAAGCTGAACCCGGCTAACTCAGTTCAGTTGGATATCTGGTCCCACAAAAAGTAATTTTAAACCAGTTAAGTTGTCAACGAATTTTTTTTTTTTTAGGAAAGTGTTGAAAGTTGTAATCTCTGAGTCTCGAATTCGAGCTCGAATCTGAAGGACAACAACAGGAACTCGAGGAGGTGCTCGGGAGATGAACTAAACTCGGAAGGTGATAATCGAAGAGTTCGGGAGCATACCGAGATAGAGCTTGGGAAGCTCAAGATGAAGTGAACTTAGGAAAATCAACCCAAGGTCACTCGAGAAGACTGCTTAGGATGAAGATCGAGCCATTGTTCAGAAAGTACAATCTGACGGGCAAATGGGTGCAAGAACTTTTGTCAGTGGCATTAAATGGCTACGAAAGGCTAGTCGAGCAAGAAGCAGTAGTTGTAGACCTAAAAAATTGTAATTATTGTATTTAGTAGTATACATAGGAAAAGAGAGTAGAGAATAAGAGAGAGAGACAAAATACTTGTAACTTTTATGTGTTGAATAGAAAACTACTTTTAAGCAAATCTCTCTTCTCTCTCAGATTTTGATAATTATGTCTTAATTCCTCTACAAATATTTTCTCCGATGAGGTGAGCTGAGCGTCACCTGTTCTAAGTTAGTGAGAGTCGAGTGACAAGTGAAAGACCTGTGAATGTACTCGAGAACTTCATGTATTCGGAAACATCCACCCTTCGGAAAGTGTCTTCGGAGAGTGGTTATAAATCAACAAATTTGTATCAGAGCTAATGGTTGGATTCGAAAATAGTTCATTCAGACAAATGCCGTTGTCGAAATTGACAAAATCAAATTACGACAACTGGAGCATAAAGGTCAAAGCCTTACTTGGAGCGCAGGGTGATTGGAAATTGGTAGAAGAAGGATAGGAAGAACCTACAACCATTATGACGGGTCAACTCGTTACATAACTAGTTGTGATGGGTTGGGGACTTTGTAGTTTTGCCTTTGAACTCCTCTGCAACTGGCTTGTGGGCCCTTCTCCTTCAGGAATACGTTATGACAGATGGGAACCCGTTATGACGGGTCTGAAACCCATCGTGACGGGTTGGACATGCGTTACAGTAACGCAAGGCTCAAACTTTCTACTACATAACTCTTGTCTTTTGGTCCTCTTGATAAGCACTTGTTATGACGCCTTGCGTACCCGTTGTGGCGGGTCTCTCATGTGTTAAAATAACGCAAGGCTCTTTGAGCCTCTATTTTGCTTGCCTTCTTCAAATGATCATAACTTTTTACTCGTAACTCCGATTTCAGCAAGATCTACAAGCGGTATCAAGCCCAAAGATCGTACTGGAGCACTTTCAGGCCTAAAGATCGATTGAATCTTCAAAACTCCATGACGCAAATCAAAATTATATTTTGACCAGGATTTGTTTTGATTGGATTTCAAGCATCATTTCTTGCTATATTTAGCCAATATCTATAATTAGCCAAAAATCTATATTTGGCCTAGATTATTTTGTTATTTTCTGTCTTTTATTTCCTTAGCAGTTATTTTCAATTTATTCACTGAATCGTCATATATTTATTTCTTAGTTGCGGTTATTACTTACTTTGGGACCAATGCATTTGTCGCCTATATAAGGGACATCTTGTCATTTGTAAGAATCATCTCTTGTATAATGAATTTCTAGTATGTTAAGAATTTCGAGAATTCCGTCTTTTGCTACTTAGCATGTTACTTTTCTCGTTGTTTCTATTTTGCTAAATCGGTTATTGCAGTCTGTCTTCACAGAGTTGTGATTTGTGATTTGATGAGGGAGCACCCCGAGCACAAACAACGGGGTTCTCGACGTTTCGAGTTCAAAAGGCGTTGTTATCAAGTTTTGGAGTTCAATAAGCGGCTTTCGAAGTTGAAGAGCTTTCTCGAGAACTACAAGAAGACATAGAGTTTGAGCAAGAATTCGAAAAAGAGCATGTTTTCGAGGAATAAATTCACGAGGACGATCCCGAGCCTGATTCTGAAGAAGAAATTTACGAGGATGAGTGATTGTGAGTTTTACTAATCCTAGTTGCTAAAAGAAAATTGCAAGTATACAACCGTCTATTGTAGTACTTTGGGTACCGAATCCACATGGACAATTCGGATTTAGTTTTCAAATTGTAATAATTTAATCTAAGTAAAGAAAAAGTAAATAGAATATTAATTAAAAGTATAAGGGTTGATGTTGATTTTTGGTATTTTAGAAATTTAGACTAAATCACAATTAAAAACCTTATAAGATTGAAATAAGAGACTTAGGATTCTTAGGATTTCCTATCCATTTGTTGATATCTACTTGGTTGATTAAGGATTGTTTTTATTATGAAGGCACAATTAATAATTTTGGTATTAAGGGATATTTCTATGTTAACACCATATCTAAACTAGAATAATTTTCACCTCTCGGTACTTGGTCATCGTAGTCTAAATTCATCAAGATCTAATTGTCCTAATTAACTTAAACAATTGCAATTCACCTCTCGGTACTTGGTACAATTATTCAAGTCAATTAAGTTAAGTATATAGACAATAATCGTCATGTTTTGGTACAGATTATTATCTACCTTGCTACTTGTGGTCGGAATCTAACAATTCTATTTCTCAATTTCAATTATCAAATCCTAAAGTATGCAATTTGATCAAGATTACAATCAATTAAAACAAGCACAAGCCATATGACAAAAACAATCCAAGATAATATATATAACCAAGTAAATACAACAAGTTTCAAGTTCTCCCTAAGAATTCTTATGGAGATTAGCCCAACATAGCCATAAAATACAATAAGTAAATCTCAAAGAAAGTAAAAGAAAAGTAGAAAGAATAAATCAAGGGAAAGTTGATGGTGAATTCAAGGCCTTCTTCTTCTTCTTCTTCTTCTCTCTCTAAGGTTAATTATGGAAGAACTCAGCTAAAAATCTAGACATATCTATGTTTTGTAACCCCCTATTTATCAGAAATGCTAAACCCCGAAATAAGCCCTCAAAATCCTTCAAAAATAGAAAATAAACTGTTTTGCCACCTCAGACTACGACCGTAATGGGCATCATTACGATCGTAGTGAGTGCAGAAAATCGTCAAAACTGAGGCATGGAGGTAGTTTTAGGAACTGTCAGTGAAGGTTACGGTCATAGTCAAGGGTGCCTACGATCGTAACCAAGTCTTCTGCTCTGAAATATGGTTATGTACATGGAAATATACCACTCTGGAAATGACCATTACGATTGTAATCAACGTGACTACGGTCGTAATGGTTCGAAAATCACATAATATTAGTCTTGGAGAAAACAGCTCTCTGTCGAGGTCATTACAGTCGTAGTCAAAGTGACTACAGTCGTAATGGTGGGAAATACTTAAAAAATGATTCAGGAAGAAGAATCTGGGCCTCTGGAAAGATAGATTACGGTCGTAGTAAAAAAATGGCTACGATCATAATGGGTTTTGGCTGACGCGCAACACTTGCTATTTTCACCATAACTTCTTCATCCGAACTTCGATCGAGGCGATTCAAAGTGAGTTGGAAAGCTAAGAAAGAGCTCTACAACTTTGACACATTATATTGGGCGTTCTTGTTTTTGTTTTCTCCTTTCTACTCCGAATCATCCAGAAATGGTCTCTTGTGCTTGTATTACATGTTTTATGCATTATAAAACACATCTAGGGCAGTAACTTGAACTTTGGACTCAAACTTGACTATTTAAACCTAAATTTATCGAACTTTGACTTAAATCATACAATAAACCCTACGGTTTTGGGTATATAATTTTGACTTATCAATGAGCCTGAGCATGTTACCGAGTACACTGAGGAAGTCTACGAGAATGATTCTGAGTATGTTTCCGATGGCACCTAGGAAAAGATATGTGAGTCAGATTTCGACTATCTTATTGAAGATGCCAAGAAGAAAATACAAGAGCCTGATGCCGAAGAGTTTCTCAAGTCTGAAGAGTTGTCCCGTAAATCATGAGAAGATTGGGGATACCTCGAGTTTGAAGAGTCTCCCCAAGAAGTTATCGAATATCTCAAGCTCGAAGAGTTGGATCAAGAATTTGAATATGAAGGACTAGCCGAGTTCGAACCCAAAGAAGAGTATTATGGACTAGTCGAGCCTAAACCGCCTCCTATGTCGGCTCCTGCCTCGAATCTGCCCCTACCATGTATGTTGTTGCAACCACCTCCCGAACTTTCAGCAGTATCAAAGGTAGTAAAGCAAATCTTGAGGTCAAGTTTTTCATCAACTTGGGGAGTATGACGCAAATCAAAATTAAATTTTGGCCAGGATTTGTTTTGATTGGATTCCAAGCATCGTTTCTTGCTATATTTAGCCAAGATCTATAATTAGTGGAAATATATATATGGTCAGATTATTTTTCTATTTTCTGCATTTTATTTCCTTACTAGTTATTTTTTTGTTTATTCACCGAATCATCATATATTTATTTTCTTGGTTGCGATTATTACTTTGGGACCAAGGCATTTGTCGTCTATATAAGGGATTCTTTGTCATTTGTAAAAATCATCTCTTGTTTAAAGAAATTTTCAGTATGTTAAGAATTTCGAGAATTTTGTCTTT
The DNA here is from genome assembly GCA_964058865.1 of Eleocharis quinqueflora. Taxonomy (NCBI): domain Eukaryota; kingdom Viridiplantae; phylum Streptophyta; class Magnoliopsida; order Poales; family Cyperaceae; genus Eleocharis; species Eleocharis quinqueflora. The sequence goes on along the minus strand of CAXKVX010000120.1, from coordinate 30,707 downwards.
TACTACTTAGCATGTTACTTTCCTCATTGTTTCAATTTTGCTAAACTAGTTATTGCAGCCCGTCCTTGCGGAGTTGTGATTTGGGACACGAGACGGTGTCACTCCACCTGAAAGTTCTCACAAGCAAATTATACAATACAAGTTTATCGTTTTGCAAATCATCAAACCAAGAAGTTATTTAGTCAAACATTAACTTGTTTGTATTTTCAGTGTTTTTGTAGGTAGTGCCTGTTAGAAATATTGAGACTTAGAGTAGCAAAGACTAAGGTCAAATAATAAGGCGAAAGCATTTTCAATCAACAATTTCAAATTAAAGCTTTTAGACCTTAATCACCTAGGCCATGTTTGGTTGTGGAGTAAGAGGTGGATTAACTCTCTTACTCCACACTTAATCCACCAAACGTGGAGTAAAATTGATGAAGTAAGTTGGAGTAAGATTTAAATTAATCCGGATTAACTTACTCCATCTCTTTAGGTGGATTTGCTTAATCCACCAAACATGATTAACTTACTCCACCTTAACTTGGAGTAAGTAATTTAATCCGGATTAAAGTTACTCCACAACCAAACATGACCCTAGCCAAGAGTTAAAGCAAGCAATTTATAGAAGTAAAGAGCAATTCACAATTCAACAAAGAGCAAAGTAATAAAGAGAGAGAGAGCAAAGAGAGCAAGAGCAATCAAGAGAACTAAAAGAACACGCGATGTAACGTGGTTCGGCCTATCAATCAACTAGCCTACATTCGCGGGTCTCCTGAAACCAAATCTTCCTTTCGAGTCCGATTTTACTATCAAATCAAGTGTTCTTGACAATTTCGGAACCGGTCTTTGATTTCTTCTAAACAAGCAAATCAATCTTCGAGTCCTAGACCAATGTAAGGGGCAACATCACTCTACACGATTAATGGTCTGATTGACAAAACAATCTAGGATAGGGATGCACTACTTGACAACATAATTGTAGTGCACCAAAGGCTAGAAAGTAGCTAAAGAAAAATTCTCGGATTGACAATTAGACTATGGATGTTATCCTAATGCTCACAGGTTTAGGTAGCTGAAGGAGAAGGCTATTTGGCTCTTTGTTGTGCTCAATTTGATGCTTGGAAGCTTGTGGGGGGTGTTTGATATCCTGCTGGTTCGTCTCTACATCATATATATAGGATGGGCACTTCTTGGAGTCTTGATCCCTTCCAAAATGATTGTAGCATTACATAAAGGCTGTAACGCCTTGGCTGACCCGTTATAACGAGTTAGAGTTCTTCCATCTTTGCCCTTTTGTGCTTCTTTAACTATCTTGTGGGTCAATCTGAGCAGGAACCCGTTATAACGGGTTGGAAGGCATTGTAACGCCTTGGTGAAGCGTTACAGCAACACTGTCTTCTAAGAAAAGCTTGCTCTGCACTACCTCTCTCCTTCTGACCCGTTATGATGAGTTGGGCACCTGTTATGACGGGTTGCTGACCCGTTGTGACGGTTTGGGAAGCGTTATGGTAATGATGTGCTCTGTGGAGCACTGTGAAGTCATACCTTGATGTATTGAGCATGTCTTGACTTGTGTTGAGCATGTTTGAGCATTATTTGAGCATGTTCAACACCATGTTGTACTTGTGTCAACCTGCAACTTCACCAAAACTCGTGTGCAAGATTAGTACTGATTTGTTTTGCAAATTGTCAAACAAGAGAAGAGTTTAATCCAACAAACTCTCCCTTTTGGCACTTTGCAAAACCATATGAGATGTACATATCAAATGATGCACATCATAACATTTCTCCCTCTTTTGCAAATAATGGCAAAAGGCTCAAACAAACAAGCTCCCCCTGAATTTAGTATATATATTCATACAAGTCAAGTTCAATATTGCTCCTCCTTAATGAAATAAGATTTACAAATATAGCACAATTCATTAAGTTCAATTAAGGTTTTCCAATTTGGAATAAGGGAGGTAATTCATCAAGAGACGTATAGCAATCAAAACAACTCATAAAAGATGCATAGAAATATAATATTCAAAACTCAAAGTCATGCAAACAAACATCATATTAAAAATGAGATTCATACAAGGAGCATAACAAAAGTAAAAAGAACGTGCAACCCTAATCTACTCCTAATCATCACTACTCTCATGAAGATCATCCTTCGGATTAAGTTGAGTAGCTCCTTCTTGCGTCTCTCCCATGTGAGCTTCGGGTCCGGTGGGATCGGAACAATCATTCCAAGACTCGAATTATTGAGTCAATTGGTCTGAACCATAGAGTTGAACTCATTATGACTGTCAAGTCTCTCATGTACTCTAGCGGAGTTGTATTTGTTGTAGAGAGACAAGTGATACACTTGTTGAGAGACAAATTGAGTTCATTCTTCAACTGTTGAGAAGGCTGTGGAATCATTGAGTTGAAGGTTTGAGAAGTGTAGAAGAATTGGTCATGAGGGATTCGATACTCTTGGTATGATGGAGGAAGCATATATGAAGAGGTACCGGCTTGAGGCATGCTTGACATAGGCTCTTCTTCCATGGCTTGTGGAGCATCCGGGTCAATATATTGATTAGGTTGTGCTCCCTCCTTCCTTATTCATTCATTCATGGGCTTGGGTTTCGGTTCTCAAGTCAATTTCGTTTTGATCCAATCTTTCTTTCCAAGGAGGGTGATTAGATTGGCCGAGAAGTAGATGATAGGATTGGGCTCCCTTGGGTTAATAGAAATAACGATGTTCTTGTGCAAGAGTATCCGGATCAAGAGACAAGGATATGGTAGGCTCATTTGCTTGTTGGTTAGGATGGTTCTCATGTGGTTTAGGATGATAAATGTGATATCCACCACTTTATCCTTGGCAATGAGATGCCTAAGGAAAAAACATTGGTGTGTTCAATGTTGGTTTTGAGATATTTTTGGGTATTAAAATGTTGTTTATGAGAAGAAACAACAATCTATGAATGCGAGAAGTTTAGAGTCGGAATGGTCTTTGTCTTGGACACCTAACCATCTATTGTATTCGGTAAAAGATTATTCATGTTGAGGCCACTTGTGGTATACATCTACTTTCTCACCATTCTCAACAATACCAAAGACTTCGGCTAAGATTTGGGCATTAATGGGGATTTATTGACCGTATAAATAGGTGGTTATCGAAATAGTTTCTCGGTTAGTCTCATGTTGGCATACAAAACCCTAATTGGACTCAAGGAAAATTGTTGGTTCAATTCAATTAATGGTCTTCATGCCCAAAAAATCAATTATTTGAACCAATTGGTTATACTCACATTCACTCACTTGGTTATCCTCATTTATCATGAATACAAAGGTATCGAAAATGGGTCTATTTTTGTAGGTGCTATGGAAGTTTGAAAATTTAATGGACGATCGATATAAGATTTGGTTTTGTGATGAATTGGCCCAAGGATTAAAGATTCGTTGTCGTTTCGGTTGAGAGATAGAGGGGTTTTGTGTAGGTTGAGATGAAGATGGAGTTGGTTTCGGATTGGATGGTGGAGGAATAGGGTTTGTGTTCGGATTGGAACTTGTACTAATATCGGGTTGGTAAGTAAGGAGCGAATGTTTTCCCTTTGTGTCTGGCCTGTTGGTTCCTCTATTTCTCCAATTGTTTCTCTATTTCCTTTTTCTTCTTATTGTAAACAATTTGTAACTTTGGTGGTGCTATGAGAGATATGAGAACTAGAAGAAAACTTACTAGAAACACGGTGAGAAACTAAGAATAGCTTGAGCACGGCAAAAGATTGATTGATCTCTTGAGAATTCTTGTGAATTTGTTGGGTTTTTGGAGCTAGAGTTTCAGCAAGAATAGACTTGAAAGGTATAATTTCGGTTTTGGCAAGAATAGAGATCTTTGGAGATGAAGGAGTGCCTTAAATAGCTGTAGAATCTCCAAGCGTTACAGCAACTCGTTGCAACGGGTTGCCAACGCGTTATAACGGGTTCCCAGCCGTTCTCCTCAGCTGTAACACTTCAACCATTTAAATCTCCCAACGGCTAGTTTATTGATCTGCTAACCCGTTACAACGGGTTTCCAGCCGTTATAACGGCTCCCTAACCCGTTGCAACGGGTCTGGTAATGCTAGGGTCAAATTTTTCTATTAATTCGGTTATAATTTGCTACTATGCTTCAAATTTGGCCTTTGATATTAATAGGGCTCAGTTCAGTTATCATATGATGTTCATACTCATGCAAATGCTCATAATAAGTTGTGGCTTGGATAGAAATACCAGTTAAAGTTCACAAAATATATGATTCAATCAAAAAGAGACATTGAATTACACATTTTACTACATGACTCTCCCTCAAACCAATATACAAAATGAGAATCAAATTAGGGAGAGTGTAGTGACTCTCTAGACAATGAATTTGGTACCACTTGTGCTAGGAAGTGCAAGTGGTTTCACAAATTTTCCTTTCCTAAGATGACAAAAACGTTCATGATGTCCAAACCTCAAACAAAACGAACAAAAGGTTGTCTTAGAGTTAATGTTGCTATGATCATTGTTGTTGTTAATTGATTTCCAATAACTCATCACTAGTCTATATTTATCATGAAAATTCCTTATGTTTCTTTCATGAGATATTGATTGATTGTTCAAATTAAATCTCTTTCTTTGAAAATTGCTACTAAAATCTTATGATTATCCATTGCATTTCTAGGATTATGTCTTGGTTGAAAAGCATCTACATACCTTTTCTTTGAAAATTATTACCAAGTTTCTTGTTCTTGTGAAGCTCGTGAAATCTACCATACTTATCCTTAACATAAAGCTTTTATGATTGAGTTTTATGTTGGTTGGTAATCCTATAATCATTTCTAACTATGGATTTCTGTACCACCTTTCTAGAATTAGGTTTGGTAGACTTGATCTTCTTATTGTATCTTTCATCATACTTGTGAGCATGATTCTTAACTCGAGTAGGTTTGTCATTTGCCTTAGAATGCTTTTCAATTCTAGAAGGTTGTTCTTTTACAAATCCAAGATCAGTCTTATTATGTGGACCTTGACCAATATGCATCTAATCATAGTCAATTTTAGTGTCATTGTTTGAAGATTTAACGAACTTAACAAATTTAGAAGTCCAAGGATGTGCTTATTTTAATTATTTTTCCTTTTCAAAATTGACTTTGGTCTCAATGCCATTAACCCTAATTTGTAGCATTTCAATTTTTTACTTAAGATCATCGATCATAGTATATTTAACATCTTAAGACTTTTTGGACTCAACAAGTTTAAGCTTGGTCACATTAAAAAATTCTTGTCTTTTATCCAAGTCATAAGACTCGTCATCGCAAGACTTATCATGAAATTTAGGAAGGTCAAAGACTATCGTATTAGCTCGGCTAGGGGCCTCCAATTTTTTAGTGCATGTAGTCTTAACTTTTGATTGAGTTGTTTTCTTTTGTGCTTGAGCATTCACTTTTGCAAGACTCAAATATTTCTCGGTTTGCTTAGCATCATCCATCTTTGCAAGTGTTGGGGGTTTTTCAACCTTGTTGGTAGTGACTACTCTTGGGAATTCACCTCTCATTAGAGCTTATTCTTGTTTTTTTGGCATAATCGTTCTTAGCTTGAGCCATTTGCTTCAAAATGCGAATCTTTTTCAGATTCGTCATCCCTTGTTCATTTATGATCTCAAGCGCTATCTCCAATCATGTCCTTGGTTTCTTTTCGATGAGGGCTGGCTTGTTTTCAACTTCTCCTTCCCCGAGGTTTACTTCTACTTTCTCATCTTCAATTTCTTCGAACTCACTTATCCAAGTTGCTTGCATAGCTCTCTTGTTAGTCTTCTTAAAACGTCTTTCTTGTGGTCTTCTTTTTTGAGGAAAGATCGCATAGCAATTTTGAATGCTATGAGCTTTCTTGTTGCAAGATAAGCATACTACATTTTTTTTTCTTGAACTAATCTCTCATCATTTACTTTTCTTTCGAATTGTATTCTTCCTTTCAATAGCTTGGTAAGAAGATCATTCTCCTTAGAGAGTACTTGGTGGAGGTTTTGGTATATGACTTCGCTTGCCTCAAATTTGTAAGGTGGATTGTATGAAGATTGTGCGGGTAAAGCCAATGATTTGATTGAGGTTGTGCACTTTACTTCCTTGTGATTCTCCTTGTGTGAGCAAAGTTGTGCGTACACCTATTCAGGTTGATAGGTGAGTCCTTTAGCTTGTAAAGCTTCTATAGAGCTCACGGCGCAATCCCAATCGGGCTTCTTGCACATCATCCTCAAAAGTTTACCTACAAAATCTTCGTCACAAATGTTAGATCCTACTTCAATGAATTTATTTCTTAAAGATACGAGTCTATGGTAGAAACTTTCAAAGGACTCGTTATCTTCAAATTTCATATTTTCTAATTTTGTTGCTAATTCGATCTTTCGAGTCTTTTTCATATGTTTGTTCCCTTCATACCTTAGGACCAAAGCATTCCATATTTCCTTGACATTAGAGGAATGTGTGAGAGATAAAGCAATTGACTCATGGATTGAGCTTAATATGGTGTTCATAACATTGTCATTAGTGTACTTAAGTTCTTTAGATTCTTTTGTAAGGGTTACACCATCTAACACATACTTTGGTATCCAACCATCTTCAACTATTTTTCAAAGTTCAAGTAAACTTAAATAATTTACCATACACCTTTTCCAAAATGAAAAGTTCTTGCAACCTACACCAAAGACTGGGGGTTCTTTCACAAATTTCAATTATGCCATATTTCACAAAGTCAAGAACTAACAAGAATTTGGTTATTAGCTAGGTATGAACCTATGGGCTCTGATACCAATTGTTAGAAATAATGGGGCTTAGAGTAGCAAAGACTAAGGTCAAACAATAAGGCAGAAACATTTTCAATCAACAATTTCAAATTAAAGCTTTTTAGACCTTAATCACCTAGCTAAGAGTTAAATCAAGCAAGTTCTAGAAGCAATAGAGCAATTCACAAATCAACAACGAGCAAAGTAATAAAGAGAGAGAGTAGAGAGAGAGCAAGAGCAATCAAGAGAACTAAAAGAGCACGCGATGTAACGTGGTTCGGCCTATCAAACAACTAGGCCTACATCCATGGGTCTTCCGAAACCAAATCTTCCTTCGGGGTGCGATTTCACTATCAAATCAAGTGTTATTTATAATTTCGAAACCGATCTTTGATTTCTTCTAAACAAGCAAATCAATCTTTGACTTCTAGACCAATGTAAGGGGCAATACCACTCTAATGGTTAACGATCAGATTGACAAAACAATCTAGAACATGGATGCACTACTTGACAACACAATTGTAGTGCACCAAAGGCTAGAAACTAGCTAAAGAAAAGTTCTCGGATTGACAATTAGACTATGGATGATATCCTAATGCTCTCAGATTGAGGTAGCTGAAGGAGAAGGTCATTTGGCTCTTTGATGTGCTCAATTTGATGCTTGGAAGCTTGTGGAGGTATTTGATACCCTGCTGGTTCGTCTCGGCATCATATATATAGGTTGGGCACTTCTTGGAGTCTTGATCCCTTTCAAAATGACTGTAGCGTTACAGAAAGGCTGTAACGCCTTGGCTAACCCGTTATAACGGGTTGGAGTTCTTCCATCTTTGCCCTTTTGTGCTTCTGTAACTATTTGTGGGCCAATATGAGCAGGAATCCGTTACAACGGGTTGGAAGGCATTGTAACGCCTTGGTGAAGTGTTACAAAAACACAGTCTTCTGTGAAAAGCATGCTATGTACTGCCTCTCTCCTTCTGACCCGTTGTGACGGGTTGGACATCCATTATGACGGGTTGCTGACCCGTCGTACTATCTATTTTGTTTGTAATTTGAAATATATTTGTGACACTTTAATGGTATATTGGATGGCAAATTCGGGATTAGCCACCATTTATAAGACGTTAAAAAATAGAAATCTAAGACAACAATATTTATTAAATAATTATTGTCTTAGGACTCTATGTGAATGATTATTTATTAATAACCATTGTCTTATTTTAGATATTAAATTATTATTTCTTCAATTTTTAGACATTAATGATTGCATGACCATTGAAAATGTGATTTGTAACCATTTACAGATCTTTTTCTATGATTGTGATATATATATATGTGTGTGTGTGTGTGTGTGTGTTAATGTGTTGCGCGATGCAAATAAAATTGCAGCAGTTGATTCTAGGGTATAACAGATGGGTCGGTTGGGTACCCGTGGATCCAACCTGAGCAGATCCACGGCTATCACGGGAACACGGGTATCACGGGACGGGTAAGCACGAGTCCGGAATGAAAAGGGTCAACCCGACCCGTGATAAACCCGGACGGGTCGGATGGGCACGGGTTTGGATGGGTCGGGTCGGATCCCCGTCGGATTTTTTTTTTGAATTTTTGAATTGAAAAGGTTGGGAAAAATGATACAACTTCAAAAAAATCTGAAAATTTTAATTTTTTTAATTATTTTTGCTGCCAATATTTTTTTCGAACTTTTTTGAATTTTTTTGAATTTGAAATGACACAAAGTGACTTGAAATTGACCGATGAAATGACGGGTCTGTCACGGGTATCACGGGTCGGTTCTGCCACGGACGGGTCACGAGTTGGAACGGGTTTCGAAAAAATTGATCTACCCGACTCGCCCTAGACTCACGTTTTTTTTTCCACGGGTCGGATCGGTCACAGTCCGGGCACGGGTCGACCCGCCTGAGTATTGTCACAACTCTAGTTGATTCGAATCTGGCGCAATAGTAACACCAGCAGAGATCGAGTAGATTTGCATTGCTTACGTGAGACTAGAGTGTAACTAGTATATATGATTATTAATTATGTTAGATTATATATAATTGTATAGTATTAAATTAATCGCTGCTTCTAAGCACGACTTTCTAATACGCGTACCATGCCATTTTTTGTCATCAAAATTATCCAAATAGGACCTTTTCTGCTAAACTTGAATAAATTGATCCCCAAGTTATATAATTGCCTAATTCGTTTTTCCATACTAATTGCCTTGAGTATTCAATTTCATCCCCAATTTCATATCTTAAAAAGCTTTTGATGTTATCTTCTGATACGGTTTTTGGTAGGACAAACTACTCCACTAATCGCAGAACTTCCACAAGTGATTGACAAGACTTAGCGCTGATTATAGATAGATTGGTTCCCTTAATCCCCAATCTCATACTTTGCTCCTACTTTCTGTTGAATTGAATTGAATTGAACTGAACTGAACTGAACTGAACTGAACTGAACTGAACTGAATGGCGATAGCATTGACACGCTTCTCGCAGTGGATGCTGAGAGCAGATCAGAAGCAACAGCACAGAGACAAGAGAAGCAACCTCCCACTGGAGACGAGGATCTCATCACCACCATCCAGAAGTTCTAGAGGAAGGATCCGCAAGAGGCGCGGCACCACCTCCGAGAACAACAGGATCGACCGCGAGCACGACATGGTCATCGTCCCCTCCGACGGCGGCGCCTGCCTCTCCGGCTCTGAATCTGACGGCTCCGATTGGTCCATTGGCTGGCTTGAACCGCACCCTCACGACTTCTGCACCAGCGACGCCGACTCGGAGGACAGCTTTGCAGTTCTGGTGCCCTGTTACAGGCCCTTACCCACCCGTGCCAGCCCCCCGCTGGAGATGCCCAATGCGCCTTTCCCATTCGGTGTCCGGGTCCCAATTCCCATCCAAGAGGACCCTTCACTTTCTGGTGAGCATGCTACTCTATTTGCTACTTAATTACCAACAACCAGCATGCTACTGGTACCAGTGCCACCACTGCCAGTATCAGCGCATTAAATCGCTCATCTTCTACCTCTATTCTGCCTCAATTAGTTCAACTTTTATCCGGATGTCTTTAAAGAACAAAAACCAAAATGGAATGATAAGCCAGTCTGTAAAAGTGAAGTATGCTACCAAACCAAATCACTGCTTATTGGTATCACCGTATCAGGCCTTAATGTATTGTTAAGGGCTGTATTTATGCATTTCATGGCGTCTTCTCCTTTTCAAAGAAACAAAATTAATATCCTTAAACAACTTGTGGCGGCTAGTAATATTTACTTATTTTGTGTGCAGAGAACAACGAATTTCTTCAACACTGGCTATCTTCTCTTGCTTCAGACCCACTCGTATAAAATCTTGCTTCAAATATAACCATAAATTCTACTAAATAGCAAGTATCTGTAGAAAGAAAAAAAAAAAAGATATTGGAGAGTGATGCTGAAAAAGAATGATTACATTTTGAACTTCCATTTTTGCCCAAGGATATTAGAATTTTGAGAGGTGCAAATTGCAGCATGAGTCGTTATTTCAGTAATTTGTCGCTTAGCAATTGGCAATTTGGCATTTTATTTAGAGACTATTTTGTGATGTTATGCTTGATAGTTTTTGTTGTATGATTGTACATAAACATAGCTCCGCTCCTTGTACATAACCTTGTTCTGTAAATATAAAACATGGAGATGTTAAGGATAATTATTTTGTGAAACCATCTTTTATTTGTTTCGATCTTGCTTGTGTTAAATAAACTCAAATTAATTACTAAGTGCGAAAGGAGATATTCAATGATCAACCATTACTGCTAGAATGTCCGCAAAGTTGAAAATTTTGTTTTGAAGATTATACTGTTTCACAGCTAGTGCTACCCTGTATCAAGCTGTAAATTGTTTTTTGGTCACGTTTTATTTAGATGTTGCCAACTCAGTAAAAAGATTAGCTCTAAATTATTTATTATAGGTAGTAACCGACTTTAGTCTTCTATAAATAAAGGAGGCTAGCTGTGATGTATCAATAATGTAGCTATTTTGAAATTCTTATTTGTAATATTTTATTTGAGTTTCAACAAATTGGTATCAAAGCCAAGTTAAAAATGGCCACTAGAAATCCGAATGTCTCGTTCCAATATCCAATTCTAACCAAAACCAATTATGATCAATGGTCGTTGCGGATCAAGGTCATTATTGGTGCTCATGGCCTGTGGAACATCGTCGAGGAAGACATTAAAGAACCTGAAGATGATAGCCAGCTCACAATAGCTGAGTTAGACGCCTTGCAAAAGAAAAGAAAAGAAAAGGAGATCAATGCGCGCTAAGTATAATCCATCAAGGATTAGATGACGACATGTTTCGAGAAAATTGCCAATGATTACAAACGATTGAGGCATAGTAAAAACATAAACAAAGGAACTGGTTGAACTCTTCCTCTTATTTGGAGGTATAGGTATATGCTTTACTATAGTTCTTAGTTGATATATTATAGTCTCCTGTCTGTATCAAAGCTACTAAAAGACACGTGTTGCAGTAACCATGATGTATTAGTACGATGTGGCGTGTTACTGGTGATAATAATTAAGAATTACAAGTGTAATCAAACACAACAATTTAGCACAGTACTATAATCAAGAATTTAAGAGGTAAACACGCAGAAATTCTATCAGAGAGAGAGAGAGCTGACGTGGTACGTTTGAGACCTCATCTCCAATTAGATTATAAATTATATGAGAAAATAAAACTAAACAGAAGAAGCCGTGCACCAATTCGCTCAATGTTACGAGGTCATTATCCATTTCACTTGTCAGCTGGTGATTGTAGACAGACAGACCCAAAAGAAGCGCAAATCATGCAATAACATCACAACTAATGAAAGGTCATAACATCCAGCAACAGTTTGCATGCCTAGAACCATAATCCCCAAAAATAGAAGCGAGAGGAGAGAAGAAGAAAAAAAGTAGCAGCAACTACCCAAAAAAATTGAAGCAACACTGTTAAACTTCTGAACTAACGATCTCTGTAGCGGTCGCGGTCATAATCACGGTCTCTATCTCTTTCCCTCCCACTTTCTCTCTCTCTGCTTCGGCTTCTGTGCCTCTCCCTCTCCCGTTCACGCTCTCTGCCTCGCTCCTTGCTTCTTTCTCTCCCATCTTTCCCTGATAAAACCCCAACATTGATCAGCAGGAACCAAATGCATAAATGAGAGGGGGAAAGTTCAAGCTTTTATACTGTTTATGAAAGAAATATATATACCTAGGGCCTCAACCTCCCATCCAGCACGGCCTGACCCAGCGATGGATTGCCCGGCAGCCTCTGGTTGCTGTGCCTTGGCACGGAATTTCTTTTTGAGATTGCCAAACTCATCATACATCTCTCCATCATCCTATATATCAAAGGTGCCAATTACAAATACGCTCGTTGTATTTTGTAAAACAGATACCTTAACTATCAACCCACTAATATTAGACATCTCGTAGTCTGGTTGGGCTCATGTGTTAAAGCAACAGCTCTTTAGTACTATAAAGCATTCATGCAAGTCAGAACTACATACTTCCTCGGCCTCTTTGCGTCGCCGTTTCGTTTCCTCAAGTTCCTCTTCATCAAGCTCTTTATAACCACCCCCACGACCAACCCTGGAGCCATGCAAAAGTGAAATAAAGTAAGATTTTGAAAAACAAAATTACCAAGTTGCAGAAGGAATACAGAATTTCAGTTATTTTATAACCGTAAATGACGAGATTCTGGTACTTGAGAAAAAACAAGGAAAAAGAAAGACATAAACGAAGTGATGCTTTAACTACCTGGCATCACCTTCATTGTGGCCTGGCTTGTTGGTGTTACAGATATTACACTTTGTTCGCTTTGCCCAGTTTATATTCCCGCACCTGAAGTATATTGCATGAAATAAGCATGAAAATCCAACTAGCTTAACAATGACCTTGCATACATATATAAATTTGCAGCAGAACTAGTCTCCACTAATGCAGTCAAACAGCCAACATGGCAATCTTCACGGCTATAGCAGAAAGAAAGTTCACAAAGATGCTTACATCGGACAGGACCAATCATTTGGACCAAAAAGCCCAGTGGGACCGGTGACAGCACGGTCACGACCACCCCCTGCACCATTTCCACGGCCTCTACCTCTGCCGCCGCTGCCTCCACCAGCTCCAGCTGGCCGAGCAGCCCCACAACGGTTGCATACACCACGAAAGGCAAAGTTTACATTGCCACAGCTGTGAGAAGATGCAATCCAAAACAAAATAAACAACTTTTTTAAGTAGTTACCAAAGGATTTGGCCAGATAGAAATTGGTTTATATTTATTTTGTTATCAGGATGAGTGCTGCTTGTTCCAAGTGAATCTTCCCGTTTTGTGAGATAGGAATCTAATTCTGATCATACAGAAGGACGCATGCAAGCAATCCAAGAGAGAGAGAGAGAGGTTTCCTCCATTCTAGCATATGCTACCAGGACGCTCCTCCATAACTCCTGCCATCTCAGTGTGTCGCACTCACACTCAGAAAACTTTTAACAGCTCCCACACAACACCACATCAGGTCATAGAAAAGAAAAGGAAAGAAACATCCAAAGAGCCTCTTAGATAGAGCTAGCTGTCCATGGATATCCATAATTTGATAAACGGACCAAACTCAAAAGAATGGATGTGTACATGGATCTAAAGAATGAATCAGAGGTTAATGGATTAGACCCCAACAGGGGCTAAAGCTTGTAACTTAGATTGGGGGAAAGGAGAGGGAAATGAGTAACAGTTGCTCACCAATCAGCACAGACCTTGTATTGGGACAGAGCCAGTCTCCATCTTGCTGCCAGGGTTTGCCCAGAGCGTCGGGATGGCCCCTACCTCGACCGGCACCAGCGGCAAGGGCAAGGGCAAGGGCTTCATCTGGAGGGGGTGCAACAAAATCAGGTGGCAATGGCATGATATTGGGGGTGGGGAGGGGTTGAAAGGTGTCTTTGGATTTGGGCTCAGCAAGTTGGACGGCAATGATGGTGCCATGGAAGTCCTTGTTGTTGAACCAATCAACGGCAGCCAGGGCAGCATGCGGGTCCTCATAAGTGACGGTGGCATCTCCTTTGGGCTCATCAGTGATCTTGTCTTTGTATAGCCAGATCTTGGGGCGACCTGTCCGTTTGTCTTTCTGGCAGACATACATTACAATTTACAATAAGAAGAAGAAGAAAGGGAGAGAAGATTGAATGGAGAAAAGAAAAGAGAAAAGGGGCACGCATGCATGCATACCTTTAAGAGGCCGATGGTACCAAAATGGTGAGCCAGCATATCCTCATCGGTGCCAGGAGGCAAGTTGCATACATACACGGTGCCATTCATACCACCACCACCACCACCGACTCCGCCTTGCAGCATGTAATTAGCCATTCTGTTCTGTTCTATTCTATTCTATTGTATTCTATTGGAGATGAATCAAAGAGAATTGTTGTAATTGTAGTGTGAGAAACTAATACGAATTGAAATCATCAATCATGGGTGGAAGAAAACAAGGAAAAGAAATAAAGAGAGCAAAACCCTAAAAGAAAAAAGAGAAAGAGAGAGAGAGAGGTACCTCACCTCACCTGGAGCGCAGCGGAGAAGAGAAGAGAAGAGAAGAGAAGAGAAGAGAGGAGAAGGAGAAAGAGAAGTAAAGATCGGCGGTGCGGTCAGATCGGAATCGAAGATAAATTGATGAGAAGGGGAGGGGGTTTCCGATCGGATCCGATCCGAGTCGCCTCTGGAAGCCTAACATGGTTCGGTTCGGTTCGGTTCGGTTCGATCTCGGCAAAATCATCTCATTTAAGCCAATCATCTCACATGGTTCACTAACGACATCGAACCATTTTCAAGCCTCAATTGCAACACCAGGAACAAATAGCTGACTTTTGAAATCACACGATGTTAGAATTGAGTTTTATTTTGGTCCAAGATCAACTAATTTGGTCAAGACACTCAAGCTTTTCTTTCACAACTATTGACAAGTGTGGACAAGAGTCTCAAGAACTATGTAGATACAAATATGAGTTGTAGTGGATTGACGAAGGGTCGGGTCGGGTCGGGCACGGGTCGACCCGGACGGGTTCAAGGGTCCGAAGGGTCACGGGTCCCCGGGTCTCAAGGGTCTCACGGGTCTCACGGGTCGGGTTTGCACGGGTCCAAAGTTCGAAAGGGCAATCCGACCCGTGATAGAACCTCACGGGTCTCACGGGCACAGGTCGGGTCGGGTCGGGCACGGGTCACGGGTTTGTGGGGGGCGGGTCTGACCCGGAAGGATTTTCAAATTTTTTTTTTGAATTTTAAAGTTTGTAAATGATAAATGCCTCCAAAAAATCTCGAAAAATCCCAAAAAAATTAAAAAAAATGAACGAAAATTCAGAAAAAAAATTTGTAATATTTTAAAAAAAATATTTTATAATTATATCATTTTTATTTATGATATTTCTTAAAATAAAAAATATTCATATAATGTTCAAAAAACTCTAAATTCTCAATAAATTCGAAAAAATGTTAAAAAAATAAAAAAAATGCACAAAAATTCAGAAAAAAATTTGTAATATTTTGAAATATATATTTTATAATTATATAATTTTTATTTATGATCTTTCTTAAAATAAAAAATATTCATATAATGTTCAAAAAAACCTCTAAATTCTCAATAAATTCGAAAAAATGTTAAAAAAATAAAAAATGCACAAAAATTCAGAAAAAAATTTGTAATATTTTGAAAAATATATTTTATAATTATATCATTTTTAAAAGTTACCCTCCTCCTTTATTCCGAGCTTGGAACCGACTATGTGAATAAGACAACATAGACGGAGTTCTAACTTTTTTTTTGTTAGTATCATTGGAAAAAATTGTTGTAAAAAATAAAAATATAATTACAATTACAATTAAAAACTTACTACATTGCACGCATGAATTCATTGTTCAGATACCACAATTCGTCGTCGTCAATGCACAATGGATCATCAGAATCGTCGCCGGCGACAGGACTTCTTGGCATAGTACTACTTTCTTGAGTTTCGACTTCTTGAAAATTAGGATCATGTTGATTACGCTCTTCGGCATCAATCCAATCTTTCAAGCACACAAGTTGCTCGAACCATGTTGTACCCAATTTGATGCGTTTGTCGGTCAAAATTCTACCAACGGAACTGAAACATGACTCGGATGGTACAGTTGACACGGGCACTGCATAAACGTCGCGAGCCATCGCTGCCAAAACTGGATATGCGCCAGAATGTCGCTTCCACCAATCTAGGATGTCGATGTCATCGTCTTCAAAACTTCCCAAACAGTAACTCAACAGTTCGTTAGTGTTTAGCATTTGAGGTTCATCCTCCCTTAGCTCGCTAAGCAAGCCTAAAGAACTAGTCCTTCTATTTGTGATTAAAAAAAGTTATTGAGTGTTAAAAAATTACTAAATAAATTGAGTCTTCAAATATTACTAAATATATTGCATTCATACCTTTGTGGTTGAGTTGGCGCAGAAGCCATCCTTGAGACATGTCGAGCATTGTAAATGTCGAACATCCCGTCAAATAAAGTAGTCACTTAGGCTTCCACCGTATGATATGGTAACTTCAGATTCTGGTTGTACTTCTGAATCAATCTTGTTGTGTAGTTTTTTTTGAAGGCCGGATGTAGACAGTTCGCTATAATAGTGATAGGAGGTACTTCTTCCCAATACTTGAGAAACTTCTCTCTCATTGCCTCAACGATTGGAGTCAAATTATGGTCTAGCCCTTCTATATCTTC
The DNA here is from genome assembly GCA_964058865.1 of Eleocharis quinqueflora. Lineage (NCBI taxonomy): Eukaryota > Viridiplantae > Streptophyta > Magnoliopsida > Poales > Cyperaceae > Eleocharis > Eleocharis quinqueflora. The sequence continues at coordinate 14,193 of CAXKVX010000120.1, read as the reverse complement.
AAGCTGACGATAGACCTTAGAGAATTAGAAGAAAAAAAATATAAGAGAATAAGAGATGGATAAAGAAAGAGGATGATTATTTCAAACATAAATATAGATTACGTACCTTGGTGATGCAATATAGATGGTGAAGTAACTTGTGTACAGATGGTGTATACGAGCATGAAAGTTTGACGGTTGCTTTGAAAAAAACTTGTAGAAAGTTTGTCAATTTCTCCAATTGGTTCCATTCTCTCTCGTTCATCATCAGTTGTATCCCCTCGGTTGAGTTCCGCAACATTTCATTTATTGCGTTCTTGTATGGTAAACAATGATGGAACAATCTATATGTGGAGTTCCAACGGGTATCGACATCCCATGGAACTATCAAATTACTCAAGCCCAAGCGTGAACACAATGCATGAAAATTTTCTTTTCTAACATTATTTGAAAAAATGTGATGAAGACCATCTTTGAATTTAAAAATTATATTTTTAATACCTTCAGTTTTAATACTTGCTTTAACAGTGAGATTTAAAATATGACATGCACATTTTTTATGAAATAATTTACCATTCATTATGGGATTTAATGCACTTAAAAAATAATCAATAGATTTAATATTGTTGCTAGCATTGTCAAAAGAAATTGAAAAAATCTTGTTTTCTAAATCTCTTTTTAAATTAAATTCGTGCAAAACATTAATTATGGCTTGGTAAATAACGTGTGCATTGTGCGGAAAATCAAGATTACGGAAACATAAAACTCGTTTCTGCAAAATCCAATTATCATCAATATAATGTGCAGTAATACAAAAATACCCTAAACCATCCTTACCTGCGGACCAACAGTCAGATGTGATAGATACATTATAGTTGGCATAACAAAAAATGGCTAACAATTCATTTTTCCGTTCTAAATATTGTTTCTTGACTTCGGCCACTATTTTGTGGTGGTGAAATAGCTTGTACATTACTTGATCAGCGCCTTTTATTATTAATCTAGCAAAACTAGAACAACAACCCATACTAATTGGTTTTTCTTTATGGGCAAGATACCTAGCAACTTCACTTAACATGCCCTTTTCATCATACTTGGCCAAGGTCCTCGTACCGTCAGGGTTAATAGTACTTTGGACTAACCGTTGGTTAGGTTGTTCTTGTGGTTCATCGCCATTTTCTTCATGTCTTTCAACATGTTTTTTAAAAAATTTCATACTGCTAGATTTTTTGTAATAGAAAAAACCTTTACAATTTTTTATCTTGCACCTCAAAGTCAAAATAGTTCCGTCAGCATCATGAGTTGTTTCATAGAAACGCCACCATGGTGCATCATATTTAGGCGCGGTCGTTTTTCTCTTTTTTTGCCTCGGATCCACTTCTACTTCTTGGATTTCTGGCGATGGATTTGATGATGGCTGCGATGATGGAGGAATACTTTCGTCGACAGATGATGGTGGAGGGACAATTTCAGCTTGAGTTTGAATCGTTGGTGGAGGGGCTTGAGTCGGTGGAACATTAATATCTTGTGCTAAATAAGGGTGTTGAGGATATAATGAGAGGTTTGCATGTCGTGGAGGTGGATAAAATTGTGGTTGTGGTTGATAAAATTGTGGATGTGTTTGGGGGTTCATGTTTGCATATTGTGTTGGGGGATTATCCTCACCGAATAGCTCAACACTCATCCTTCGTATTGTTTCTTCAACCGAAATGCTAGGATTTGGTTGTTGAGATGCCATATCTAAAATTGAAAAAAAAAGAAATAATATTGTCAATTTTTTTCAAATAATACTAAAAAAATGTCGAATTTTTTTCAAAAATTTGAATACTAAAATAATATTGTCAAATTATAATTAATTAGAAATATTATTGTAAAATGTGAGTTAGAAATAATAAAAAAGCGTGAATTAAATGTGAATTAAAAATAGAAGAACAAAAATTGTATTGTCAAATTTTGTTCAAATAATACTCAAATAATATTGTCAAATTTTGTTCACATAATACTCAAAAATGTGTCGAATTTTTTTTATAAATTAATAAATTAATTTACAATTGAAAATAAAAAAATGTAACTTAGAAGTTATTAAAGAATAAAAATGTGAATTACAAATTGTATGTGAATTAAAATGTGAGTTAGAAATAATAAAATTTGATAAGAATCAAAATTGTTACGTAAAAAAAATATAAATTCGAGAATTAAATGTAAATTGTAACTTAAAATCTTAAACGTATCTTTGCACGGATGGTAGATAATGAAAGATTGTAATTGCGTTCCTTCTTTACATTGTCCCGAATAAATATAAATTAACAATTTAAATATTTAAACCTAATTAATATATCTAAATGTATTATTATAAACTTAGAAGTTATAACTTATATATTAAAATTATGAAAGTAAATTGAGAATTGAGTAGTGATTATTGAGAATTTGAAAGAGAGAATGAGAGATAGATGTGTGAAATAAGTGAGAGTGGAGGGTGTTATTTATAGAGAGGTATGGTGAATTTGAAATTTGAAATTTGAAATTTGAAATTTTTTGAATTTTCTGAGAATATTTTTGAATTTAGAAGTGACATAAATCATTTCTATCATTTCAATCACGGGTCCAGGGGGGTCGTGTCGGGTCCGGGGGTTTGGGTCGGGTCAAGGGGTTGGGTTCAAGGGTCGGGTCCAAGGATCCACGGGTCGGGCACGGGTCCAATGGTCAAGAGGGTGTCCCGTCCCACCCAAAACCCGTGGGTCCATTTTTCACGGGTCGGGCACGGGTCTACCACGGGCACGGGTCGGGCACGGGTCGGGTCACGGGCGGGTCCGCCCCCGGGGACCTTATCACACCTCTAATGAGTTGCAATGGCCTCACAACAATCAATTAAATATGTCTTTGGGTTAATTGGGAGCTCAATTACATCGGTGGAGTACCAAGCCAACGAAAACAAAAGAAAAAATAGTTTGAACGAGATAGATAATAAGAGAATAAAACATTCAATACAATCTCTCTAAGCGTTTAAAATAATTAAGATCAATGAGATTGAGTCTGTGAGCAAAGGTTTGACTATGTGTTTCAAGCTCAATAATGATGGAACAAAGGATTTTGCAATGTAGGAGTGTTGGAGAAGAAGGAGGTGAAGGGTCTCTTTTATAGAGAGCTTGAAACAATTGCATTCTTGAGTGAATTTATTTAAAACGTTATACAACGGTCCAAAACGTTACATAATATTTTTCCCTTGAATTTGACCGTTACATTTTTAATTTTGACTTAAAACGTTATATAACGATTCAAAACGTTACACAACGTTTTATCAAAATATCTGAAAAACAATGGCAGAAATATGACCGTTATTTTGAATTTTGTCTTGCAAAACGTTGTATAACGTTATGAAACGTTACATAACGTTTTAGCAATATTCAAAACACTTGTTCTGCCTATTTCAAGCGTTACACAACTGAGACTTGTCAATTTAAATTTTATGAAACGTTATATAACTTGCTAAAATGTTATATAACGTTTTTGCTGTTCGTCTGGATCTTCAGTCTTGAAACAGTCATAACTTTTGATCTGTAGCTCCGATTTAGGTCATTTTCGAAGCGGTGGAAAGGTCTTGATAAACTCTACATTTGTTCTCAACTTATCACTTGAATTTTCCAAACTTTTCTTCTTTGATTTTTGCATTCAAGTCACTACACAATTCTCAAAATACAAAAGCTTTGTAAAATTCAAGTTTGTATTGCAAATCGATAAATACAAAGAAATTGTTCGATACAACAATCTCTCCATTTTGTCGATTTGCAAAACTACAATTATATGTGCATATTTGAAAATTTTATTTTCAAGAATATGGCACATTCATTTCTCCCCCTTTTTGTGAATCGATCAAAAAGGAAAGATTAAAGCAATGGTAGCATAGCTCCCCTCAATTTGTGGAGTTTTTTAATAAAGCTCCCCCTCAATTTCTACAAGTTTACCTCATATTTTAACAAAATCAAATTTTGCTAGTCCTAGATTATAAGTTTTAGAGTTTTAACGGAAGCGAATTTTAAATTTAGGGCTTAAAAAAATATTAGTTTGTTTAAATTTTATAGGGCTCATTTCTTGTTTATTCACTCCCCTAAATATATGGTAATTAGTGTTGGGGGATCAAACCTTAAAACACACTAAGTTTGATTTTTAGGCACCTAAACAATCTTTGATTGGTTGTTTCTCTTTCTAATGGTGCATTCTAATGAAATATGCCCCTTTTGCAACAATAATTGTAAAATGCACAAGTTTGAGAATTTACATTGGTCTTGACAAAATGGATATAAAAATCATTTTTCGATTTTTGATCTTGACCCTTTGGTTTATGTGAACAATTGAAATTTAACTTGTGTGCTTTTAATCCAATTGAATTTTTAAAAACAATCCTTGGTTTTTCATATTGTGCACAAGGATTTACAAGATTTTGATTTTTAATTTTAGAACTCCAACGATGTGGTCCTTTATAATATGCATTATTGGACCATGATGGTTTGAAGTACCTTGGGACCGGTTTGAGTTTGGAGTAATTACCGTTGTTGTATCGGTACCTGAAGGCGTAATTTGATACATTTTTATTTTGATACCTAGCATTTTTGCCCTTTTGATTTTTAATTTGTGGCTGATTAATTTTAGGGCTTTTAGGAATTTTGGATAATGAAGAAGAGGGTAAAATCCTCTTGTATCCTAGACCCAGTTTGTCATGTGGGCCTTATCCCTCAAATAATTTATTCAAACTTATTTTAGTGTTATTATTCAATGTACTAGAGAATTTTAAGGTCTTATTTTCGATTTCTAGGGTTTGTACTTTTGATTTCAATAACTCAATTTCTCTTAATTGAGTTTGGCAATTCCTTTCTATTTTTTTAAAGTTCTGCATTTTTAGCTCATAGTCTCTTACATTGGACTCAAGCTCAAGCATTTTACTTTTTAGTCCATCAATCATGTCATTTTGAGCATTGCAATGACACCGATCATTTACTAACCCCTCAATTTTATTTTCAATTTCATTTATTGGCTATATAGAGGTTTCATTTTTTTCCTAGAATTTAAATTGGAGGTTAGATATACCTCACTAGCTTGGCTAGTGGAAGTAGAGCACTCTATTTCTTCATCTTGCATCAACGATTTGCCCTTTGATTTGGATATGTCGCTATTGGAGCACATATGTTCGTCCTCCACATCATTTGATGGAGCCTCTCTTCTTCTATAATTTTCAATATTTGATTCTTGATTCGTTAAATTTATTTCTTTTGAAATTGAATCACAATCAAAATGTTCTAAGAGAGCATTCCAAATTTCAAATGCGCTATTAAAATCAACTCCATCAATTATTTCAAAAATAAATTCATCAATATGACAAAGTAGGGCATTAATGGCAAGGAGATTTTCCTTCTGTTTATTTTTATAATTTTCCTTTGCCTCTACCGTATCCCAAATCTCAAATGTTTCTAAGTAATTTTGCATTGATGATTTCCAATATGAGAAGTTTTGGCAATTTTGTCTAAACAATGGAGGTTGGGTAGTATGCATATTGGTTGCCATATAATTTGGACATTTACTTGCAACTAATGTATCTTAATTAGCAAGTTCAACTTGTTCTGATACCACTTTGTTGGAATCGGGAGGCTTAATTTAAGCAATTCTAAGAATGTCGGGATCTAATTGGCAATTGCAATTAATTTTAACAATTCAAGCACAATCAATTTCTAAACTAAATTGATAATGAAATTAAAGAGAAGAGTTTAGAAAATGCAAACAAAGCAATCCAATGTGACACAAGAATTTTAATGGAGTTCGGATATTGACGATCCTACTCTCCGAGACTCCTGACCCTCCCGTCTGATACCACTTTGTTGGAATCGAAGGGCTTAATTTAAGCAATTCTAAGAATGTCGGGGTCTAATTGGCAATTGCAATCAATTTTAACAATTCAAGCACAATCATTTTTTAGACTAAATTGATAATAAAATTAAAGAGAAGAGTTTAGAAAATGCAAACAAAGCAATCCAATGTGACACAAGAATTTTAACGGAGTTCAGATAATGACGATCCTACTCTCCGGGACTCCTGACCCCCCCGTCTGATACCACTTTGTTGGAATCGGAGGGCTTAATTTAAGCAATTCTAAGAATGTCGGGATCTAATTGGCAATTGCAATCAATTTTAAAAATTCAAGCACAATCAATTTCTAAACTAAATTGATAACGAAATTAAAGAGAAGAGTTTAGAAAATGCAAACAAAGCAATCCAAGGTGAAACAAGAATTTTAACGGAGTTCGGATATTGACGATCCTACTCTCCGAGACTCCTGACCCCTCGACACGGCAACAAGGTCGAGCCGATTCACTAGACAACACAAGTGAATTTACAACTTCGGAATTGGCCTCGCTTACACACACCGGTAGAGTGCCAACCCTACTCACAAAATGTCGAACTTGGTCTCACTTACACACACCGGTGGAGTACCAAGCCAACAAAAACAAAAGAACCAGTAGTTTGAACGAGATAGATAATAAGAGAATAAAACACTCAATACAATCTCTCTAAGCGTTTAGAATAATTAAGATCAATGAGATTGAGTCTTTGAGCAAAGGTTTGACTATGTGTTTCAAACTCAATAATGATGGAACAAAGGATTTTGCAATGTAGGAGTGTTGGAGAAGAAGGAGGTGAAGGGTCTCTTTTATAGAGAGCTTCAAACACTTGCATTCTTGAGTGAATTCATTTAAAACGTTATACAATGGTCCAAAACGTTACATAACGTTTTGCCCTTGAATTTGACCATTGAAGTTGTCAGAATTCGGCTGTTATATTTTCAATTTTGACTTAAAATGTTATATAATGGTTCAAAATGTTACACAACGTTTTATAAAATTATCTGAAAAAACAATTGGCAGAAATATGACCGTTATTTTGAATTTTGTCTTGCAAAACGTTGTTTAACGTTATGAAACGTTACATAACATTTTAGCAATATTCAAAACACTTGTTCTGCCTATTTCAAACGTTACACAACTGAGAATTGTCAATTAAAATTTTATGAAACGTTATATGACTTGCCAAAACGTTATATAACGTTTTGGCTGTTCGCCTGGATCTTCAGTCTTGAAACGGTCATAACTTTTGACCCGTAGCTCCGATTTAAGTCATTTTCAAAGCGTTGGAAAGGTCTTGATGAACTCTACACTTGTTCTCAACTTATCACTTGAATTTTCCAAACTTTTCTTCTTTGATTTTTGCATTCAAGTCCCTACATAATTCTCAAAATACGAAAGCTTTATAACATTCAAGTTTGTTTTGCAAATCGACAAATACAAAGAAATTATTTGATACAAAAATGAATAGTAAGAATAACAGTTGAGTTTTATGTTTTATCTCATTTTTCAACTGCTACAGTAACAAAGCAGTGATTTTCCCTCATTTTTCTGATTTTTCAACTGCAATTAACGGAAGTTGATAAACTCTGGCGTATGTCCCTGTTCATCTATCTCATCTTTCCCCTTCTCTCTCGATTACTCTCGGTACCAGGAGGCAAATTGTATGAAATTTGATTGTATGACTATCTATATGAAAACTAATATATCTATTTTTCAGGCTTTCCAATCGTATTTTTTGTTCGTAATCTAGCTAAATAATGTTATGAATATTCCGTTAAACTCAATGTTTAGAATCTACAATTAAATTATTCTTAGTTATGTCGCTTCGAATTAGATATGTTGTAGTCATCTGGCTTCCTCGCACGGAGCACTTGATGCATCGTTTGTTATATGCTTGTTTTCTTATTACGCCAATTTTTGTTATATGTTGTTAGTAATTGTTATATGCTCATTTTCTAATTCAGCAGCACCGATGCATTGCCCGTAGTGCGATCCCTTACCTAGTAGAAATAGGAATCAAATGTGAGGCTGAATGTTGAGCCTATAAATACCCATGTAATCTTTAAAGAAAATGCCTTTCTTTCTCCGTTCAAATTATATAGGTGATCGAAGTTGCTTGGCACTTGCTAAGACTTTCACTTTTACCCGACACATCATCTAAACAGGTGAGCGGTGTTGAATTTGGCAGAGAAGAGGCCATTTTATTTGTTTTTCTTTATGAATTATGTAAATTGCTTGCTTGTGAAATGAAAAATCAAGTTTGAAACTCTTTGGTCTTTGTTGTCTTGATGTTTAGATCCAAAATTCGAAACCTTTATGCATGAAAGTCTTTGATGATTGATTTTTGATGCTTTGAATCATTCAAACAAATTTTTTAAACACAAATTTGAGTTCAATTGATCTTCTTTTTCTTTTGAATTCATCTTAAGTCATATATGATCTTCCATGTCTTTTCTGACTTAAAAATCCTTCTTCTCTGATTCAAATACCTCTCTTGATCCAGTGATGTGCTATGAAAGAGGCATTGAGCCATATACAAACTCTAAAAACCATAAACTCAGCTCTAGGATCAAATCAAAACAAAATAGTGCTTAATTTACCCTTAAATACCCCTCATGTCTTCAAAATTTCAAATCCTTCAAGCAGTTGAGATAAATATCTTTTTATACTTCCTCTAGTCTCACTGTGTATAATATATCTTATACCAGTGTAAAATCAAGCTTTGAAGCTTTAAAACTAAAGTCAAAGCCATATATCCTTTGTTAGCCATATGATCCAAAGCTGTCAGAGATTTGTTTTTTTTGTACAGATCTCATTTCAATTCCAAATCCAAATCCCTTTCATAGACACGTACATTATATTTGTATAAACTTTCATAATTAATTTCAGAATTTTCGGATAAATAGCTTTCAAATTAAAGTCATTTCAATCTAAGATTTTTGAAAAGTCGCAGAAAATAGGGTTTATCTGCAATAAATAGCTCCATTTGTTCAAATTTGAAATTTCAAAAACAAAAATGCTTCTTTTGACATGAAAAACCTAAATTCAAGCTCAAAAATCCATGTTAGCCATCAAAATCTTAATTTTCATCCATAAAATACAAATCAGCCTCAAATGTTTTTTTCAGCACCTGTCTGGCATCCAAATTGAAATCATTCCCAAATATTTAGCACTTTGAATTAGATCTAGGACTTTGTATAAATTTATAGTCTTATATCTATACTTTCAAGCTATAAATTCAAATTGATCTATTATTTGTGTAAATTCTCAAAAAATCAAGTCCAAAAGTCAAAGAAAATAACAGAAACTATTCTTCCTTTTTTTATTTCAGTTCTAAATCCATATTTTAAAATCAAAATTGAAAGCATTCTAGATCTTTTCAAGTTTCAAGCTGTTTCAGTCTTCAAAACAAACATTTAAATTGTCTCAAATATATCATCAAACTTGTTTTCATACATTGATTGCTTGTGTAGAACTTATTTAGGTCTGGTGCTCAACTGAACCTAAAACTGAATTAAACTGAACCAAAATTAGAAAGTTTATGTTGAGCTTGATTTGAATTGCTTGTGATGAATGATGTTTATACACAAGATTTTGGACTTTCTTGATGATTAAAAGATTAGGTGAGCCACTGAAATCCAAACCAGCACTTAAATTGACCAAATTGTGCTGAAATTAAACCAAATTCAAAACAGTGGCAGATTGAATTAGATGCTTATTTGATGCCGCTTATGCTTATAAATGCTTATTGTGCTCCAAAGAACTGAATTGAACACTTGAAATTCAAAACTGAATCAAATCCTTGTTATTTTAACCGAAATGCCCATAATAGTGAGTTAAACTCAAATTCAAATTGTACAAAAGCAAATAAACACTTTCTTGAAGTTATATGATGATCAAGGAACCTCCTTGGACCAAAAGAAATCCAATTGGATTGCCAAAACTCAAAATGAAACTCAAACTTCACTATTTTGACTCAAAAAGACCACTGACAGTGAATTAAATCAAATTAAAATCAATCTAGGACATGGAAGATCAAATTGAACCTTGCTTGGTGTTTATGGATGATACCTGGACCAAAAGAAATTGAATTATGCCTTTGAAATCCAAAACTGAACTCAAATTGTGACTGTATGGTACCAAATTGACTCAAACCAGACTCAAATCGCCAAATTCAATTGTTCAAATGAAATTAAAACTTAAAAACACCTCAAACATATTATGGAAGCTTAAATAAATCAAATGCAAGCTTAGAATCAATTAAAACACTTTAAAAATAAAAAATCGAAACTAAAATTTGACATCGGGACAAACGACGAAGCACCATCATCTCTGGTGGTCTCTGGTCACCGACAGTGGGACCAATGAGTTCCTCTCACCAAGGTGATGCTAGAGAATGAAAGATGTTCATCATTTGATATGCACATCTCAATTGGTTTTGCAAATTATCAAAAGAGGGAGTTTGATGGATTAAACTCATCAACTCATCTCTTGTTTGACAATTTGCAAAACACATAAAGTACTAACCTTGCACATTAAATTTTGGTGAAGATGCAGGTTAAAACATGTACAATCCAATGTCAAACATACCATGAACAAGTCAAGACATGGTCTAAGCATCAAGGAAAGGCTTCAAGGCACAAGACAGAGCACAGCGTTACCATAACGCTAGCCAACTCGTTATAACGAGTCAGAGAAGCATTATAACGAGTTCCCAAGGCGTCATAACGCCTCAGGAGGAGAGAGAAGAACCAGATGCTAGATTTTCCCGAGACAAGCGTTACTGTAACGCTCTAGCAAGGCATCATAATGGGTTGACATTCGTTATAACGCCTCAGCCAAGAATTATAATGAGTTAGCAGATTATTGACCCACATGTCAGCTGCAGAAGGGTAAAGAGGGAACAAGCCCAAAGCGTTATAACGCCATCAAACTCATTATGGGATTTTCTGTAACGCTAGGAGCAGTTTTCACAGATCTAAGATCCCAAGAAGTGCTCAACCTATATAAAGATTGCAGATACGAACCAGAAGGTCATCTAAACATTCAGATAAGCTTCCCATTAGCAATTGAGCACTAAAGAGAGCCTCTTTCAAGTCTCCTCCAACTACCTAAACCTGAGAGCACTTAGGATAGCTACCATTCTCTATTTGTCTATTCGAGAACATCCTTTTGTTATTTGGTTAGCCTTTAGTGCACCACATTTGTATTGTCAAGTGATGCATCCATGTCCTTAATTGTGTAGTTAATTGGACCCTATAGCGATGTATTGTGGTGTTGTCACGTGCATCGAGTTAGGAGAAGAAGATTGGCTTACTTGTGTTCAAATAAGACTGTGACTTGGATATAAAGCTCAACTAAAGTTCACAAGAACATATAATTCAATCAATATCATACATTAAATTATATATCTTGATACATGACTCCCCCTCAAACTAATGTACAAAATAATGAGAGCAAATAGGGGAAGTCTAGTGACCCTCTAGACAATGGATTTGGTACCACTTGTACTAGGAAGTGCAAGTGGTTCCACAAATTTACCTTTTCTAAACTGACAAAAACGTTCATGATGTCCAACTCTCAAACAAAATAAGCAAAGTGGTGCTTTAGAGTTAAGGTTGCTATGATCATTGATGTTGTTATTAATTGGTCTCCAATAACTCATTACCAACCTATATTTATCATGAAAGTTCTTAATATTCTTTGGATGAGATATTGGTTGATTATTCATGTAAAGCTTTCTGCTTTGAAAATTGATACTAAAATTCTTGTGATTGTGTATAGCATTTCTAGAGTTAGGTCTTGGTTGAAAACATTTGCAAACCTTTTTCTTTCAAAATTGTTTCCAAGTTTCTTATGTACCTCTTGAAATCTACCATATCTATCTTTAACATAGAGTTTTGGTGGATGAGCTCTATGTTGGTTGGTAGTCCTATAATTGTTTCTAACTCTTGCAATTGTTATATAAATAAGATCCTTTGTGTATTGAGTTAAATAGAGGCAAAACAATTTTTAATTTTCGTCCTCTTGAACTTACACATGAAATTCCAACACCACCATACTAGAATTAGACTTGGTAAACTTGGTCTTTTTGTTGTATGTCTTATTATACTTATAGGCATGGTTCTTTGCTTTTGTAGGTTTATTTTTCAACTTAGTTGGCTTTTCAATTTTAGGGAGTTGTTCTTTCACAAAACCAAGACCAGTCTTATCATGTGGACTTTGACCAATATACATTTTTTCATATTTCATTTTGGTGTTATTGTTTGAAGCCTTAACAAACTTAACAAATTTAGAAGCCCAAGGATGTGCTTCCTTCAATTTCTTTTTTTTTCAAAATTGTCTTTGGTCTCAATGTCATTTACCCTATTTTGTAGCAATTCAAGTTTTGATTTTAGATCATTGATCATAGCATCCTTAAATTCTAAAGACTTTTTGGACTCAATAAGCAATTCCTTAAGTTTGGTCACATTGAAAGATTCTTCTTTCATCCAAGTCACAAGACTTGTCATCACTAATGTCATCATGAAATTTAGAAAGATCAAAGACTATCGTACTAGCTCGGCTAAGGGCCTCCAAGTCTTGAGTGCTTATAGTCTTGCCATTTGATTGAGTTGTTGTCTTTTACGCTTGATCATTCGCTTTAGCAAGGCTCAAAGATTTCTCGATTTGCTTATTACCATCCTTCTTTGCAAGTGATAGAGGTAGCTCTTTGTTGTTGAGGACCACTCTTGGGAATTCACCTCTCATTAGAGTTTCTTGTTGTTCTTTTGCATAATCGTCCTTAGCTTGAGCCATTTTCTTCAACATTCGAATATTCTTCGGATCCATTATCTCTTGTTCCTTTATGATATCGAGCACTATCTCCAAGCATGTCCTTGGTATCTTCCTGATGAGAGCTAGCTTGTTGTCTATTTCTCCTCCTCCGAGATTTATTTCTTCTTCTTCCTCATCTTCACTTTCTTCGAATTCGTTTATCCAAGTTGCTTGCATAGCTTTCTTGTTAGTTTTCCTAAATCGCCCTTCTTGTGGTCTTCGTCTTTGAGGAAAGATCACGTAACAATTTTGAATGTTATGACCTTCCTTGTTGGAAGATAGGAATATAACCTTTTTGCCTTGAGTTAGTCTCTCTTCATTCACCTTTCTTTCGAATTCTATCACTAGCTTGGTAAGAAGGTCCTTATCTTTTGGGAGAACTTGGTGAAGGTTTTGGTATATGACTTCGCTTGACTCAAACTTATAAGGTGGATTAAACGAAAATTGAGCCGATAATGCCAATGTCTTGGTTGAGGTTGAGGTTGTGCTCTTGACTTCTTTGTGATTCTCCTCGTGTGAACAAAGTTAAGCATATACCTATTCAGGTTGATAGGTAAGTAAGTTCTTTAGCTTGTAGGGCTTCAATAGAGCTCACTACGCCATCTCAATTGGGCTTCTTGGACACCATCCTCAAGAGTTTACCTACAAAGTCTTCATCACAAATGTTAGATCCTACTTCAACAAATTCATTTCTCAAAGATACGAGTCTATGGTAGAGACTTTCAAAAGACTCGTTTTCTTCAAACTTCATGTTTTATAACTTTGTGGCTAATCCAACCTTTCGAGTATTTTTCATATGTTTATTCTCTTCATACCTAAGGACTAGTGCATTCCATATTTCCTTAGCATTAGAGGAATGTGTGAGAGATAAGGCAATTGTATCATATATTGAACTTAAGTTGGTATTCATAGTATTATCATTAGTGTACTAAAGTTCTTTGGATTCTTTGTAAGAGTAATGCCATCTAACTCATATTTTGGTAGATAACCATATTCAACTATTTTTCAAAGTTCAAGCAAGGTTAGATAGTTCATTATACACCTTTTCCAATAAGGAAAGTTCTTGCAACTAACTCCAAAGATCGGAGGTTCTTTTACAAATTTCAGTTGGCCATATTTCACAAAATCAAGAACTAACAAATATTTAGTGTTTGACTAGGTATGAACATGTGGGCTCTGATACCAATTGTTAGACTATGTCATGTGGTTTTCACTAAAAAGTGCAAGACTAAGGTCAAATAATTGTGCAGAAGCGATTTCAATTCAATTTAAATCTTTTAGACCTTAATCACCTAGCCAACTTAATTGAGCAAGCAATTCTAAGAATCAATTGAGCAAATCACAAAATAGAGATCAAAGAGCTAAAAAGAGAGAGAAAGTGAAGAGAGAGCAATCAAGCACAAGTGACACGCTATGTAACGTTGTTCAGCCTATCAAAAAGAAACTTAGTCCTACTTCCACGCGTCTCTCGGAATAAAACATCTTTTACAAAGGGGCGGAAACGATC